>CM065393.1:1782500-1865000 GCA_033060915.1 Euryodendron excelsum | reverse complement strand
ATTAGAATGAGGAAAAAAGAAAATCATTTTTTTATGGTATTGAAAATGGATATTGAAAAAATAATATTTTTTTTGGAACCTCATAAACCATGTACAAGTAGAACCTTACGCAAAGAATCCCCCTCCCCCAATTTCAATTAGAGCCTGTTTGGAACTTGGGAAAGGAAGGGAAGATAAGTGAAAATATTATTTGCTTTACCTTTCTTGTTTGGTTTTGCAAACAAAAAAAAATGAAGAAAAAGTAGAGAGAGAAAGAGAGATTAATTTAAAAATTCTCTCCCTCTTTCCCTACATTCCCCCTCTTGGTAGAGTCAAAGAAAACAAAAAAGTAAATAGTGATTTTTTTCTCCCCTTCCCTTCCCCTCACCTCCCCAAGTTCCAAAGAGGCTTAGGTTTGAGGCCGCTACTTTCTATTATCCGCCATGACCCCAATGTGATTAATATATATATACACACCCATATATATACACATCCATCAACATACTTCGCCTAATTTTCCTAACACAATGATTTTTTGAAGTTTATTCCCAACCTGGGTGCTAATTCAATTTAATTCAGCAACCCAGGTTGAGTGCCATTTCAAATGACGTTTTTCATAAAAACGCTTTTTCAAAAACCATTTTCTTAGTTGTATTTCACACGCCTATAAAGGCAGAAAAATTAAAATACACCATCGTATAAACGCTTTTTCAATTAGCATTTAAAAAGCTTTTTGAAAAATGTTTCTTTCTTTTTTAAAAAAGCCATTTGTAATGGCGCTTATAGCGTCACCATCTCTCCCTATCGTCACTCTCCCTTCCACCTCACAAGCTTTGGCCAGACCACCTTCACTGATGAGCCGCTTTCTCCATATGACCGTCGATAACTCTGCCTCTTCTTTCACCTCAGCCTAAATCTCATTGGTATTGCATCCCATCGGCAAAAAAAATTTCAAAATCAAAATGGATGCTTCTTTGGCCAGAATCATCGGCAATTCCTTCGTGTCGGCTTTGATCCCCTGAAGGAAAAACTAGCCAAAACAATCGAGCACGAGCTTCGCAGGGTTTTGCGCAAACTTCAAAGCTGCGGGATCTTCTTCACGAAGTTTGGCAACATCGGAAAGATGCATTACGATATACTTCCGAAGGCTGCGACTACACATCATTTTGTATAATGATTCGATCCCCGATTGAGATGACTGATTATTACTCATCACTTGGTCAGATTTAGCCAATACGACGATGGCTGTCTCCACGTTGTCAAAAGATAGGGTTTGGTGAAGGGAACAACTCCCATTGGTTGCGGTAGCGAGAGGTCGGTAGTGAGGTGTTGGGGCAATTTGGTGTCAATTGAGGTTCGAATGAAATCGAGGTGTTCATATAGCTCGTCATAGCAGCGTTGGAAGGCGGAGATAGATTGGGAGATGAGAGTGAGACAAGAGAGGGCGAGACAAAGATGAGTGAGGGAGACAAAAGATCGGGTTTAGGCGAATTGGTAAAGCTATAAACGTCATTACAAAAGGTGTTTTTAAAAAGAAAGAAATGCTTCAAAGCACTACTTTTAAAAAATGCTAATTGAAAAAACGTTTATGCGTTGATGTATTTTTACTTTTTTGTGTTTATAGATTGGTGAAATACAACTAAAAAATACTTTTTAAAAAAATATTTTATTAAAAATACCATTTGAAATAACGTTCAAACTAGATTACTGAATTAAGTTAAACCACCACTCAAAATAAACTTCAAAAAAATCATTTAGTCAGGAAAAGTAGCCACATACCCCCATGTCTGTCGTTTAGATCATTATTCATGATCACACATGCTACAAAAGGGCCTTTTACAAAAACATATTTATTTTAATCAATAAATATTAAACAAGTGTTAAAATTTGAATAATTACGAAAGGGTGGTTAAGCGTCATTTGGAACGACGTTTTTAGAAAAAACATCAACTGTAATGACGTTTTACATTTAATATTCTCAACTGCACTTTGCATTTACGAAAATAGGAAAAGGGGATAAAGAAAGCGTCAATAGGAATGACATTTTAATTTTTGAACTAAAATCGTCATCATAAATGACGTCTTTCTTTGAAGTGAAATCGTCAATACTAATGTCATTTTCACACCAGAAATTTTTTTTTTTTGGTTGTTTCACATTCAATGAAATCCTTCACTACTTACTCATCCGCCAGGACTCCGTTCGACGTGCCGTTAGTGCTCGCAACTGTAGTTTGCCGAGGCAGTGCTACAAGTCGAGTTTCGCACCAAACGGAAGCCGTTTGCAAGATTTTGCATCTCCGAACCCCGATTCCCAAGTTTTTCAAATCACCAAGTGTCCAGAAGGAAAAAATGCAGTAACTCCTCCGCCGGGACTCCGTTCGACGCGCCGTTAGCACCCGCAGCTGTAGTTTGCCGAGGCAGTGCTGCGAGTAGAGTTTCGCATCAAACAGAGGCCATTTGCAAGATTTGGCATCCCGGAACCCCGATTCCCAAGTTTTTCAAATCGCTAAGTGTTCGGAAGGAAAAAATGAAGTAACTCCTCTGCTGGGACTCCGTTCGATGCGCTGTCATCCCCCGCAGCTGTAGTTTGCCGAGGCGGTGCTGCGTGTCGAGTTTCGCGCCAAACGGAGGCCGTTTGTGAGATTTGGCATTTCGGAACCCCAATTTCCAAGTTTTTCAAATCACTAAGTTTCCAGAAGGAAAAAATGAAGTAACTCCTCCGCCGGGACTCCGTTCGACGCGCCGTCATCCCTTGTAGCTTTAGTTTGCCGAGGCAGTACTGCGTGTGGAGTTTTGCACCAAACGGAGGTTGCTTGCGAGATTTGGCATCTCGAAACCCTGATTCTTAAGTTTTTCAAATCGCTAAGTGTCCGAAAGGAAAAAATGCAATAACTCCTTCGTTGGGACTCCGTTCGACGCGTCGTTATTGCCTGCAGTTGTAGTTTGCCAAGGCGGTGCTGCGTGTCGAGTTTCGCGCCAAACGAAGGCCGTTTGCAAGATTTGGCATCCCCGAACCTCGATTCTTAAGTTTTTCAAATCGCTAAGTGTTCGGAAGGAAAAAATGAAGTAACTCCTCCGCCGAGACTCCGTTCAACGCGCCGTCATTGCCCACAACTATAGTTTGTCGAGGCGGTGTTGCATTTCAATTTTCACGCCAAACGAAGGCCGTTTGCGAGATTTTGAACCCCCGAACCTCGATTCTCAAGTTTTTGAAATTGCTAAGTGTCCGGAAGGAAAAAATGAAGTAACTCCACTACCGGGACTCCGTTCGATGTGCTGTCATCTGCCGCGACTATAGTTTGTCGAGGTGGTGCTACGTGTCGTGTTTCGCGCCAAACAGAGGCCGTTTGCAAGATTTGGCATATCCGAACCCCGATTCCCAAGTTTTTCAAATTGTTAAGTGTCCGAAAGGAAAAAATGCAGTAACTCCTCCGCCGGGACTCCATTCGATGCGCCGTCAATGCTCGCAGCTGTAGTTTGCTAAGGCAGTGCTGCGAGTAGAGTTTTGTGCAAAACGGAGGCCGTTTGCGAGATTTGGCATCCCGAAACCCCGATTCTCAAGTTTTTCAAATTGCTAAGTGTCTGGAAGGAAAAAATGAAGTAATTCCTCTGTCGAGACTTCGTTCGACGCGCTGTCATTACCTGCAACTATAGTTTGCCGAGGCGGTGCTGCGTGTCGAGTTTGGCGCCAAATGGAGGCCATTTGCGAGATTTGGCATATCAGAACCCCAATTTTCAAGTTTTTCAAATCGCTAAGTGTCCAGAAGGAAAAAATGAAGTAACTCCTCCGCTAAGACTCCGTTCAACGTGTCGTCATCTCCCACAGCTGTAGTTTGCCGAGGCGGTGCTGCATGTTGAGTTTTGCGCTAAATGGAGGCCGTTTACGAGATTTGGCATCTCGGAATCCCGATTCCTAAGTTTTTCAAATCGCTAAGTGTCCGAAAGGAAAAAATACAGTAACTCCTTCACCGGGACTCCATTCGACGCGCCGTCAATGCTCACAGCTGTAGTTTGCCGAGCCAGTGCTGTGTGTCGAGTTTCACGCCAAACAGAGGCCGTTTGCAAGATTTGGCATCCCTGAACCCCGATTCTCAAGTTTTTCAAATCGCTAAGTGTTTGGAAGGAAAAAATGAAGTAACTCCTCCCCTAGGACTCCATTCAACGCGCCGTCATTGCCCACAGCTGTAGTTTGTCGAGGCGGTGCTGCATGTCGAGTTTCGCGCCAAACGGAGGCCGTTTGCGAGATTTGGCATATCGGAATCCCGATTCTCAAGTTTTTCAAATCGCTAAGTGTCCGAAAGGAAAAAATATAATAACTCCTTCGCCAAGACTCCGTTCAATGCGCCGTCATTGCTCGCAGTTGTAGTTTGCTGAAGCGGTGCTGCTTGTTGAGTTTTGCGCCAAACGAAGGTCGTTTGCGAGATTTGGCATCTTGAAATCCCGATTCTCAAGTTTTTCAAATCGCTAAGTGTCCGAAAGGAAAAAATACAGTAACTCCTCCGCCAAGACTCCATTCAACGCGCCATTATTGCTCGCAGTTGTAGTTTGCCGAAGCGGTGGTGCGTGTCGATTTTCGCACCAAACGGAGGCCGTTTGCAAGATTTGGCATCCCGGACCCCGATTCCCAAGTTTTTCAAATCGCTAAGTGTTCGGAAGGAAAAAATGAAGTAACTCCTCCGCCGGGACTCTGTTCGATGCGCCGTCATCGCCCACAGCTGTAGTTTGTCGAGGCGGTACTACGTGTCGAGTTTCGCACCAAACGGAGGCCGTTTGCAAGATTTTGGACCCCCAAACCCCGATTCCCAAGTTTTTGAAATCGCTAAGTGTCCGGAAGTAAAAAATGAAGTAACTCCTCTGCTGGGACTCCGTTCAATGCGTCGTCATCTCCCGCAACTATATTTTGCTGAGGCGGTGCTGTGTGTCGTGTTTCGTGCCAAACGGAGGCTGTTTGCAAAATTTGACATCTCGAAACGTCGATTCCCAAGTTTTTCAAATCGCTAAGTGTCCGGAAGGAAAAAATGAAGTTAACTCCTCCGCCAGGACTCTGTTCGACACACCGTCATCACCCGTAGCTGTAGTTTGTCGAGGCGGTGCTACTTGTCGAGTTTCGTGCCAAACGAAGTCCGTTTGCGTGATTTTGAACCCTCGAACCCTGATTCCCAAATTTTCCAAATCGCTAAGTGTTCGGAAGGAAAAAATGAAGTAACTCCTCTGCTGGAACTCTGTTTGCCGCGTCGTCATCTCCTGCAGCTGTAGTTTGCCGAGACGGTACTGCGTGTCGAGTTTCGCGCCAAACGGAGGCCGTTTGCGAGATTTGGCATCTCGGAACCCCGATTCTTAAGTTTTTCAAATCGCTAAGTCACACTGTAAGAAGAAATAATGAGATAATAATTAAACAAATATATAACAAGAAAAATGTAATATTTGCCAATGCGAAGTCGCAAACTTGCTGACTCGTCCATATAATAGAGGACCTGTGATACTCCTGTAAAGTGAGAACTGATGGGTCAACTGGTCCGGGTAGTCCAGCCATGTGTATATCCATAAGAGTTGTGATGTACACATACTATAAAGTTAGTTAAAAATGACTGAGAATTAACTACAATAATGCAAATAGATAAAAAAAAATAAATAAATTACAAAAAAGTTATATAAATAAATGCTAATAACCAATAAGTAAATGGTAATAACAATATTACAAATGTCATGAACTGTCATGTGACTATCAATGCACCAGAAGGCTATCATTCGACGGTGTTGATAACCATAAAGTAAAATCCGGTGGACAATGTTCAATACAATAATGTATAGTCCATGGGGTATTACGAATTTATATAAATAATGGCCCCATCATCTACGAACAATGCCTCATCATCTTTCACTTCCTAATTTACTCACTGTCATTGAAAATAGCTACAGAAATTGACATGACAAGTATTTATTGGTAGGGTATTTCAAGCTTCACGTGAAGCCTGAAAAGGAATGTACCATACCTTATGGTCTAAATCCATTTCAAAAATCACGTGAACCCATTATAGGCATTGCACCGCACCTAGTCACGCTGTAGCAATTGACATGACAAGTCACGAGGGGTTAATGGAAGTCTGAAGTGAAAGATGACGTCACAAGTGTTTAGTATGAATCCATTGCACTATGCGAAACACTTCATGTGAACCACTGAGTCCAAAACGAAGACATTATCCTCCACATATTGGCATCAATTGGATAATCAATTGCAGGCTTCATGTGAAACCATTATAGCCTATATAAGTTGTGTGATAACGTCAATAAGTCATAAACCTCACCCACACCTACAAAGATGCCTAAGCAAAAAGGGTTATTCGGTGCGTCGTCCAGTCGTTCAGTCCCAGGCAACGAGACACACTCAAACAACCGAACCTCTTTAGACTTCCTTAGGGTGGGTACGTACACGGATGCAATCGGTAACAAATGGTATAGCCGAAAACGTCTATTTCACAACAAACCTATCATAATGCACAATACAACGGGTCCGGTTTGCCACATATTCATTGGCGAGGCATCCTAACGACCACCTCGCGGTGTGACAAACGACTAATGCAACAGGTTGAGGTTGCCGTGGGAAGACTTACTCGATAAACGGCGTGAACAAGAGATGTATTGCCGATGGCATGGCCTTCGTGTCCCAAAGGCTCGTTCAGCTAAGGTGTGGGGCAGTCCGTCATATTCAAGTAGTAAGGTCATAAAAGAGCTCGAACGCGAGATTAATCAAATGCAACGAAGGTTGAATAGGTATCATTTTACAGAGCATGAGAAGAAGAAATGTGTTGATCCAACACAACGAATAATAGACATTATTGAAGATCCGTTGCAAGTATCTAACCCAGAACTTTCGGACTTCTCAGAAGAAGAAGGCGACGATGACTATATTAACTATCTACCTAGTAGCCTTTCGGTTGCTGGAAAACCACTATGCTGTTACGAACATGGTCCATAAAGCTTATTCATGTTTTTAGTTAAGTTTGGTGTGAAGTTAGTTAATATGTAACGGTAATATTTGCCATCTTATGTTTCATATAACATATCAACGTAGTGGTCATATTTGAGATTTTCTGTTTCATGTAATATAAGTCCATGTTATTCTAAGTCCATGATTGCATAGAGACAAGACAACTACCATTACATAACAAAATAGATTACATCTATAACAAAATACAGTTACTTAAGGTGTCCAAAATACATTAAGGTGTCTAAACAATAACTACTACTATGCCACTCGCCGAAGCCTCTCCGGACATTTTTGCTTGTCATGACCAGTTTGTTGACAAAGACTGTAGTGGTAGCTGTGCTTTTGCCTGGAGGTATCCATTTCATTGCGAATACGGGCCGTTTTGGGCCGACCGGGCTTTGGATTCAGTGATCGCAAACGGCCTGTATTGGGGAGCAACGCCAGCATACTACTCAAGGGCCAGTAATCTTCATGGGGCATTGGGTTAAAATTAGAATCCCAAATGTGTGGGTATACATCAATTCTGTACTCTGGCGCTACCAAGTAAAACGGATCGACGCCTAAGTCCGCAGTGACAGCAAGCATGTGCGAACATGGATATTTGTTGATGATGTATTTTGAACAAGAACAGCTGGGCTGGTTAAGTCTTACAACCTGCTTGTGCCCACCCAACATCCCATGGTGTGTTGTTTCGACCTCGTATTCACCTTCTTGCCAGTGAACGAAATTTAAATCAGTTTCATTGTCACAAAAATACTGGTCAGCTTAAAAGTTATGATAGCGCATTTACCTATTAAACGCTCTCAACAAATGTGTATTTCCTTTGCATTGGTATTTTTCAATTTGTTTTTGTAGCTTGCGGCCATACCTCAAACCAACAGCCCGATTCTTAATACACTCAATTCTCCTCTCGTCAAAATACTTAACAAGCCAGTGGAATGTAGTTTCCACACATGCCGTGATGGGCACATTCCGAGCACCCCTCAATACACTGTTAAATCCTTCAGATAGGTTTGTAGTCAAAATCCCCCACCTACGACCTCCATCATGTGCAAGTGTCCACTTTTCAGCCTCCATCTCTTGGAACCAATTTAATGCCTCTGGTTTAAGATTTTCAATCTCCTTTATAATCAAGTTGAATTTTCGAATTTGATGGCAACTACCAGTCTTCCATACCAAACCCATAAGTTTCGTGTTGCTAAATTTCTTGTTGAAGTTGCTATGGAAGTGCCTGAGGCAATATCGATGATATCCAATCGGTCGTAAACGCAGATGTTCCCAATACCGCGCAACAGCATTTAACAGGCCCCTGTGCCTATCAGATATCAACGTGATGCCCTCACAGTTAGACACTATATGTCGTCTCAAGTTCTTAATAAACCATGACCACGACGCCGTAGTCTCTTCATCTATAATGGCAAAAGCAAGTGGTAAAATGTGTTGGTCACCAGTTGATGCGGTAGCTACCAGCATCTTCCTAATGTATTTGCCATTAAGGAAAATTCCATCAATGCCGATACCAGGAGGGCAGTGAGCGAATCCATCGATGGCGGGTTTGAAAGCCCAGAACACATAATGAAACACCACCTCATCTGGCATAGTCAACGGCAACACATTCCAGTCTACAATTATCCCAGGATTAAAGGTCTGTAGTGTCGTCATGTACCGGGGAAGCTTCGTATACGACTCGTCCCAATTTCCAAATATGACCTCAATGGCTCTTGTTTTCGCAAGCCATGCCTTCCTGTAAGATACTGTGTGCTTCAATGCAATTCGTACGGTGGTGATAAGCGATACCACCTTCGTTTCCGCATTTGCCTATACACAAACACCGACCACATTCAAGTGTACACATAAATAACTCCCATTTTAATTTTAAGTTACATTGGTTTAAAAGAAATATAGTTTACCTTAACTGAGTCCAGTATGACCGTTGTAATGAGATCAATATCAATATTACAGTGGTCCCTCTGCAATCTTGCAAACACACAATGATGTGGACCGGGATACGTCTTTACCTCAAGAAACCATGTTTCTCTTTCTTTGAGGCTTGAAACCTCTAACTGCAATCATGCTTGCACCTTACATCCCAAACCTTCTTGCCTGTTTCCACCACCACATACTCTTTTCTTTTCTTTATATTGTACATCTTTACTGCATACTTCACCGAATCTTTGTCTTTAAAGATCATCCCCTTTTTGAACTTTACAGTCTCTGGGGTCCATACGTTCCCACGATAATAAAGCTCCCGACTAGTTACGGTAGCATCACCACCCCCCTCCAAGTTTGTGAAGAAAGGGATAGGAGTGTACCGTTCGGGTATAGCAACTAAAGATGATGGTAGTTCACCAAATTCAGGCCCCTCATCATCAGATTCATCATAAGCTATTAGTTTAGCGTCAATGTCCTCGTCCACGTCCAGATCAGGACCTGCACTGTCAGGTATGCATCCCTCAGCTTCATCACTACCCATATCAACGTACTCGTCAACAGGCTAGTGGAACCTGTCAATAGGGGATGTCGATAGGTGTATTGGAGATAAGCGCTCAGCCCCTGAACTTGTACCAATGTCGTGTTGCATCTGTGATCCCCCGGTTGTGTATGACTCATACGTTGGATAATATGGAAGTGGGGACATATTGGCATACTGTGAAACCCTGCTGTAAGATTCTTAAGTCAACATCCCAGTGAATGAGCCGGGAACATTGTATGCCCCATAACCTGAATACATCAGATCTGGTTCATTCAACCTACTCGTTATGTTTTCTTTCTCCATGTACAGTTCAACATAATTCAGTATGGGAAAACATAGCGGGATGTCCAACACACTATCTAAGGTCATGTCATCATTGATGGGTACCTTCTTGTAATAAACGAACCTCTCCCATTATCTATGAGGATGTCTGCATATCAACTTCAAATGAATATTTTCCCCTTCATCTACAACTTTGGGTATAAAAAATTGTTCTAATTCTTCCAGTGTTATTTTACGTTGTATAGTGTAAAACCCTTTCGCTTCGGTATCATATGATATGCCTTCGTCAGGGTCTTGAACTATTATTCCCCCCTAATAGCACATCACCTTTATGGTATCCATTCAATCAACGTTACTATAATTGAACATATGAATATAGTAGTTAAATGAAAATACACTGAAACACTATATAAAATTTTCTCTTTTTCTTTTCCTTATCATGTTGCTATAAATTTTTCATTTATAGTAATGAAGTGTAATTTTTGTACAAGGCAAGTAAAGCCCAGGACACTCAATGTGGCATCGAGATAAAACAAATGACTACAATCTAAGAGAATACTTAAGTCCCAAGGTAGACAGGAATACAAACACCTTGCAAACCACACTCAACTGGCATATGAATTTACTGTACATTTAGCAATTTATATTTTTTAAACGAATCTTTTCCAGCATTATTGAAATTAATAACTACAGTGATTTCAAGTGTCACAACACCCTAATTTGAAGTTTTTATGTTACGGTGTGGACCTAAGTACATTATCAGTTTTCAACTCAAATTTTGACAGTGTGGACCTAAACATAGCACCAATATCAAACAAGGGTCCATGCCCACATCCATGCTCAATGTAAAAATGAAAAATGTAAGTCATAAAGTATAATACTGAATTCCTAAAAAAAAAAAATTAAAAAGCTCACCATTTTTGTATTGTGGAAACCAATTCAAACATCCAGAATTTTCTTTTAGTTTTTTTCAAATCAACAACATATATACTCACAATATATATATATATATATATAGAGAGAGAGAGAGAGAGAGAGGTCAGGAGCACACAACTTTCCCACAATTTGAGTACATTTACAAAAAATTAACAATAATGAAGAACCTTAATGAATACAAACATCCACTTATGAATCCACTTATGAATACACTTATGAATAATGAAGAACAATAATTAACAACTTCAATCCACTTACGAATACAAACATTCAACATATATATAAATATGTACTCACAATATATATACAGAAAGAGAGAGAGACAGAGACGAACATATAAATGTCGAAGAACCCTAATGTTGTCGGGAGAGAGAGAGTAGCGATAGAGGGCTTCGTTCAATAAGTAAGAGATAGCACGTTATCCTTCGGCGATGGAGGGCTTCCTTCAATGGCATCTCGAGCAAAAGACTGACTGGGGAAGAATGAAAACCCTAATGACACTTTTCAAATGAAAGCTTTTGATATGGGCGATGTTCGCTAAAAACGTCAATTAAATTGACGTTTTCTAAATGAAAGTATTAATCCAATTAACGCTTTTAGTTCGGCACCAAAAATGTCAATTTTATTGACGTTTTTCGTTTTAACGCATAAGGAGAAAACGTCAATAAGTTTGACGTCTTTTATTCTAACACACAAAACGTCATATGTATTGACGTTTTTATTTCTTTTATCGACCAACAAAAAATATAAATTGAACTCGTTATTAATATTGACATTAATTATAAAAAGGTCAATTGACCTTTAACCCTTATGTGGTAAATATTAACAAAGTGACTGTATAATATATATTGAATAAAATAAATATTCCGGTAAAAGGCCCTGCTACAAAATTACAGCACCACTCTCTGGTCTGTTGCCCTTCTCTCTCTCTCTCTCTCTACATGCAAACGCTCTGTTCTCCTCTTCTACATATGCTTAATATGCACATTCTCCCCCGTACCAACGATCTCTCGCTCTCTAGTTTCTCTCTCTTCACCAAATCTCCTCTCTCTGAAGGTACTTTTTTAAACTCTAATCCATACTCTCTAAAATCCAAATTTTGAACCTTTTCTGTTTGTGCATTTTCAAATGTATCACATGTATGTGTTAATGTGTGCATATGAACGTATATGTGTAGAATGAGGTTAAGGTTGAATTGAGTTGTAATTTTGTTTGTATGGATATTTGTAGGCTAAAATAAAGAATGTGGAAGCTTAAGATCGCGGAAGGAGGGGGTCCATGGCTTCGGACGCTGAACGAACACGTTGGCAGGCAATTCTGGGAGTTCGATCCCAAGCTCGGTTCCCCCGAGGAGCTCATGGAGATTGACAAGGTTCGCGAGGACTTTCACAACAATCGTTTCCAGAAAAAGCACAGTGCAGATCTGCTCATGCGCATTCAGGTTCAGAAAAGATTAGATTCTCACTTCTCTCTCTCTCTAGCTGGCGCCAATTAATTTTTTCTTGACACCTGGCCCCAATTAATTTGATTTCTCTTGTTCATATTCGTCCAGAAATGTATATTTGTATGCGCACTTGTATATATACTGCATGCATAATGCATATTGTAGATAGATATACTTTATTTTAAAGCATTTTAAAGTAAATTCGCTAGTATTACATGGGTTTTGGTTGAGTGATTGAGTGATTTCTGGGATGATCATTGATTGTGTGATATAGGAAGGACAGTATTAAGAATTAACCTTTAACTAGGAAATTAGCATGTTGAAATGTAAACTAGTGTGATTGGCTATATTAGTGGAGCCAACAATGATGGCAACTACCTGCACCATCTACATCTACAGCTACACAGCGACTATTATTACATCATCCCCACCACCTGCACGTACGAATTTTAATTTATCGCTGGCAGTTTTTTTTTTTATTGTTTGGTTTGGGGGGCGCCGGGGGGGGGGGGGGGGGGTTGTGAGGGCAGTTGTTGCAGGTTAATAATACTTATAAAAAAAGGTTGTTGGTTGATAATATATTCATAAATAGCATTGAGATAACATGTAGCTATATTCAAGTATTAATTTATGAAATAACATTGATTTTGCCAAAATTTTGATCATTGCTATAAATAAATAAAGTAATAAAGCTTCCATCTATTTGCATTATCTTCCATCTATTTGCATTATTTTCGCTTCCTACTGTATCATGATGACACTGTAGTTTTAGCATTGTATTTCCAGCCATTTGCTTTTAAGTTGTTAATATTTATTGGGTAAAGCCAAAAACAACTTAAGTTAGAATGTGAAGTTAGCTTGAATATTACCTTTTTATTATATGTTTTTCTAAGCTTTTACAAGATCATTACGCACAAAATCTATAGAAGGCAAAGTAATTTAAAGAAAGTGAAAATTTAGCATTTCTAATACAAGATGTAATAGTGCTCTAGACTCAGGTATCCAAAGGTTGGTTTTGAACTAGAAATTCCAAATCAATAAAAATGTAAGCAAGATACTAATGGGACTAATAAAAGAAATTTTAGAACTAACCAATCAAGTGGTAAGGCAATATTCTTTTGTGATAATTGATGATGTTGCAAGCTATGATGATGACCTAGGAAGCACGGACACGCCTGGCAGAACGATGTACCCGTGTCCTGATGTTTTTTAATTTTTTTTTCTTGCCGGACACTCTCCAGACACGCGTGTCCATTTTTGCGACACTTCTAGAACACAATTAACTTGCTTCTTGGTTTGCGGGAGCTATGGAGCTGATTTACAAGGAGAGGAAAGAGGGTGAGAGGGGCAAAGAGCTTCATCTGAGCATCTAACAAGGAGGAGGAGGAGGAAGACATGTTGGCTTCTTTTTCTTCTAAGAGATTGTGACTCTTCTTTCTCTCTTTTTGAAGATTGCTACTTCTTTTTAATGCTCTTCTTTTTCTCTTTTTGAAGATTGTTCATCTTTTTAGTGGCCCTTCTTGATTGTAACTATAAAGACAAAATACTTGGATTGTTTAATTTATTTTGTTGTGGATCATATGGCCCAAGTGGGTTACCATGGATTTAGGGTTAATAGGCTACTGGCTGTAATTTTGTAAACCAAAGTGGCTTAATAGGCTAGTACTCGTAATCATTTACACATAATTAGATACATAACAAATAAAAAAGATGTATAAAAAATATATTAGTCTTATATACTTTGTTTGTGCTTCTTAGATGATGACTGACTTAATGGACTGGGCTCTATGTAACTTATAAGAGAAAATAAATATTTCAACATTAAAGGTCTACATCCAAGAGTGTCAAATGCCATCTAGAGTTTGTGATCATTACAAAGACTGTCATTTTAAGAGTAACAAAGATGTTGTAACCTCATATCTCTAATTTATGTTGCAATACTAGATTTCTATCCCAGTTCTCATGCTGGGGGGGGGGGGGGGGGGGATTGGCCCCCTCTCGATCCCCTGATGCCACTAGTGAATGACGGCAAAAAGAACAACTAATGGCCTGACAAAATGACATTAGAATCTTAATTGTGAGTTCTGTTTGCCCTTTTTTTGTCCAGGCGGCTCTCTAACTACAATGTCAATGAGATAAAAATAGGCATATAATCATTTTTTGTATGTCCTAAATTGTTGTTGAACCACCCTATAAACTGTTTTAACATTGCTTCTTTTTTTTTTTTTTTTTTTTTCCTTTGGTACATTGGAGGGCCAAAGCCTTGGGGGCAGGGAGGGTGAGTCAAACCCATGACCACAATCATTACTTCATGTGTACTTTGTTTTGTCCCCAATATATTTTGATTTATATTTTCATCATCCACTCTCACTTATAAAGAGGGAGAAGAAAAAATCATTACTATTCAGCTGGATTTTTTTTGGTGTTGCTATTGGCTCTCAAACTTGTCTGCAAACCTTTTTTTTTTTTATTTTTTTGTCTTTCTTGAACTACTAAAATTTGAATTATTTCCAGCAGACTAGTTCGTGTACCCTAAATTTGTGAAGGCACCGTAGCTCATGTTAGGCTGTGAGGAGTTTGGTGATATGTATATCTTTTTCTTGTGGCACACAATGCAGTCAAAAGTTTTTTTATATGATTTTCTTCAGATATTTTTCACAGTTTTAAATGGTGTCTTGAAAGTTAAGATTTTTATATATTATTTCCTGTGTCGTGCTCTTACTTGTCTTTCATTAATTCAACTGTTTCTGTAAAAGGAGCACATAAATTAATAATCATGCTCGAAAATTAGAATTATCAAAATAGGAAAATATGCTTGAAAATTAGGTCATGTTGGTCTTGAGATATACTGTTGATGAATGGTCCTTGCTGCTGATCCTACAGGTTGTTGTTGCCAAGTAAAATGTAAAATTGAATTACCACACAGAAAGTATAACCATTATAAGCTATTTCCTTAATTGTTTCTAGCGGGAATGATGTAGAAATTGTTGTTATGGAAAGGTTCGCTGGGTTAGTCCTGATTATCCAGAAAACATCTGGAGCAAAGAGAAAACACACCACGAGATAAGAAAATACTTGGTTTACGCGGCTTACCCATAAATCCCCACTATTGAATTGGAGATAATGTAGAAATGGAATAATGTATTTTGTGTGATCTAGTGAACACACCAAACTCTTGGGCTTATTGACTGTTGGTTTTGCAAATCGGACTGGGTTGTAGAAGGCTTATTTTTTGGTGCTTTTCTTCTTGGTGATTCCTTTTTCTTATAAGCCTGCCAAGAAAACAACGATATATGTATTTCTTCCTAGGTTCCTTTTCTTCCAGTCCTCTCTATTTCTGTGACTGGGGGAGGCATGGATTAGTACATTTCAGGGTCAAGGCTGGGCTTACAGTTTGTGGTTTGCAGGTTGGTTGATGAATTAGTCTGTTGGATTTGATTACAATAGTTGTGGTTAGTTTGCTCAATTTGTTACAGTGACATGGATAGCAAGTTAGCAACAACTTAAAATTCTGAAATGACTACTTCACAAGGCTAATTTTGTGAATCATCTATGAAAAATTTAGAAAATGGTATTCGTTATAACTTAGATGTCCAACTTTGGAGAAAAAGTACATCCCGACTCCCATGTCAGTCTCAATTGCATAGATGATGCCCATTTTAGGTTACAGGTGGAATTTTCGCCACTTCCTTCCTCCCAACAGGTTAAGTGGCAGCATTATTCTGTCGTTACAAAGCGAATTGCATCTCTTTTGTTTTAGGATGAGACAGCAAGACTTAGTTTGTTAAATGGCTAGTGTATCCTATCTCTTTGAAATAATTGCAGTGCAAATGCATTTCCTTCCATAAAAAGAAAAGAAGCAGAATAAAAGAAAAGACTACATGCATTTCTTAACTTGCAGAATCCTGTTTATTTGTACAACACACCAACCCATTTGCAGAATTGGTACCTTCTTTTGTCAGCTCATAAATCATCCAGTTATTTAGACAGTCATACTTACAAACCATTTTGGGCCCTTCTGTGACGAGTTTATGAATCATTCAGACTAGCTGGTTTGTATAATAATCAATTAATTTGTGTTGTAAAAGAGATTAAGAAATTAATCCATGTAATTTGGCCCTTGAATGTCAACTAATTCTCATTTACTCATTAACTTGTCAAATTGATACAAAATTTTAAATATTAAGTTTGTATTATTTAGTTGGAAACTATGATCAAGGCAACTATTGTTCAAGAAGTTTTCCTTCCACTTTTTCCTATGGCAGGGAGACTTTACACCTCTTTTGGTGTAATGGGATGGGGTAGGTTGTGGGGTTGGTATCAACAGGGACCCCTATGAAGAATGTTACGGTTACCATCAATTAGTAGTTTGTTCAAATGGACTCAAGAATGGTACATCAAACATACTAGATAAAAAAAATCTCAAACCTAGTGCTCATACATAATGGTTGACAGATGCCTTCTAACCATTGTTAACTGTGAAAATAGACACATAGCTGGTCATTGTTACTTGGCAAATCTCCTATTACAAATGAGTTTGGTTAAAACCTTTTTGTCTTTTGATAACTGGTGACAAACATGATCTTTGGGCAATCAACACTTAATCCTTCAACTGGAAAAAAGTCGATCATTCTTTACCAAATAAACAATGGTAAAAAAGAATTTTTCATCTTCTTTCTCTTTTTTCTTTTCTTTTCTTTCTTTCTTTCCTTCCTTTTGTTTTGTATGTTTGAAATGTGACTATTTGCTCGATTCTTTTAGAAAAAGAAATGAAAACAAGAACTCTTGCTTGGTTGCTGTAAGGGCATGTATGAACTTTTTTTTGTACAATATGCGGTCTTTTGTAGATTGGGTTTTGAAGGAGGGCAAACATAGTTCCTTGTCTTAAGAATTTTCAAAGCCTCTTTGTTTGGATAATTGAAAATTTCTTTCTTTCTTTCTTTCTTCTTTGTTTTTCCCCTTTATTTTTGGCGGGTCATAAGATGGAAATTTTGATTTTTCAACATCTCTGACCTGACAATGGGGAATGAGAGAGTTACTGCATATGCAATAATGTAAAACTATTTTTTTCAGCAGCTTATTTGAAAGAAAAAAACATTAGAAGTATATTTGTAATTTGTTTTCTATATGAACCTTATCAACTAACTTACAGTAATTTTGTTTTCTTTCCAAAATGTAGTTTGCCAAGGAGAATCCAAGCACGATACTCTTCCCACAGGTCAAAGTAAAAGATACAGAAGATATTACAGAGGATCAAGTAACGACCACGTTAAGAAGAGCTATAAGCTTTCATTCAACTCTCCAGGCACACGATGGACATTGGGCAGGAGATTATGGAGGTCCTATGTTTCTAATGCCTGGCTTGGTAAATGTTGATTTGCCTCTGCTAACATTCTCACTTTACCATCCATTGAAAGGAGATTGTTTAAGAGTGCAACTGCAATTTTCTTCTTCAAATATGAAATTGTTATCACCATAGACGTTAGTAGTTTTGATATACAGCTATGCAATTTGGTTCATGAAAAGCATAATATGTGATTTTGAAATCATTTTTTTCATTGATGTATAGGTTATTACTCTGTCTATTACGGGGGCACTGAATACAGTCTTATCCAAAGAACATAAACGCGAGATGTGCCGTTATATGTACAATCATCAGGCATGGATAGTTTGATATTAGCATTTGAACCTGTTATGACTGTGGTGTATATCCATCTTTATTTAGGATATTCAATTTTGTTTTCCTGCAGTTTTTCCTTTTCTAAGTTTCTTGTCAACATCATATGCTAAAATTCTAAATGTTGAAATATGTAATTACAGAACAGAGATGGTGGGTGGGGCTTACACATTGAGGGCCCCAGCACCATGTTTGGTACTACCTTGAGCTATGTTACCTTAAGATTGCTTGGTGAAGGAACTAATGATGGGCAAGGGGCAGTGGAGAAAGGACGTAAATGGATTCTGGACCATGGGGGTGCCACTGCAATAACTTCATGGGGAAAAATGTGGCTTTCTGTTGAGTCCTGAACCTTTATCTTGTTTGTTGAAGTGCTCAAGTGACAATTTATTTGCTGCACTTCTTGGCATTTGTTTGATTCTTGTTGTATTCCTTGATGTTAACAGGTACTTGGTGTATTTGAATGGTCCGGAAATAATCCCTTGCCCCCTGAGATATGGCTTTTCCCTTATGTTCTCCCGTTTCATCCAGGTAACTGATCATTTATGCGTTCCTTTTATTAAATGTTTCAGTTTTTTTCATTGAGTTATGAAAACTATACAGTTCCTCATGGATTGATAGAATGTACGAAAAATATGTAATTAATCCAAAATTTTCCTATCAGTCAATGATCCTGACAATACTTTGGATTGTAATTACAACCACGGGGTAGACAGTGATGAGGGTCTACAGTAATCTCTCGCGTGGGTATGCTTCATTGCAAGTTGTTTCTCCCAATTTGTATAGCACTGCTGTTAAACAAGTGGTTGAATTGCTTGTATTAGGTCTTGTGATGTGGGAGTGGCTTTGGAGCCTCAGTTTCCCTTGTCAGTGACTTAGTACAGAATTGGCAGTTGGGGTCCATGGAGTCCCTGAACAGGTTCTTCCAGAGGCTTTGTGGTGTCTCTGTTCATGACAAATCACTTAGAGCGATGGAAATTGTGGTAGGCTACCTACAGCAGTGGAAGTTCACTGTTTGCTCTTATATAGAGTGCTTTGTGTGGAGGCAGGCTCCACTTCCCTTGGAAGAGAATTTGGCATTGTAAAATGCTTTTGAAGATTTTTTTTTCTTTGTTTTGTATGTTTTGGAGGCCATTTTGACTATTGGTGATGTGGAAAAAGGGGAAAAATGGTTCCCAGTTATTGTTGCATGTATAAGGAGTAGGAGACAGTCAACCATATCTTGCTGCATTTCAAGGTTGCTAGAGACCATTGGAGATTGTTCTTCACTAGGTTTGTTGTCCCTTGGTGATGCCTGCGACTGTTCTGGAATCTTGAGTTAATGGTTGTTGGCATGGATGTGTTCAAAAAAGAATCAGCAAACTTGGATGGTACTGCTGTTTTGTCTCATGCGTTATAATTGGAGGGGGAGCAATAGGCAAACTTTGAGTATGTAGAGATGCCGATTTATAGGCTAAAGGTGACAATAATGAAAGCTTGTCATTTTGGATCATAAGAAAATTTCCTGGCTCTCTACATTTTTCTTGTAGATTTTCTTGGAAAGTTAAATTCTTTGGAGGAGCTTAGTTTTTCTGTAGCTCCTGTACACTCCACAAGTACACACATTGTGTCCTCTTTTGGCACTTCTTGTGATAGTTGTATTTGTTTTCTTTTTTGGGTACATTGGAGGACTAAAGTCCTGGGGTAGGGGGTTATTAAAATGTAATATCTATGTATGTATGATATGATAGATGGCGATATTAGTTTGATGTATAGTGCAGATTCAGGTTCAGAACTGAAAATTTTGGATCTGGGAAACGTTAATGGTTTTGAATTGAAATTCATCTGACTATAGAGTATACATTAGTGGAGTGATACCTATGGTTGACTCATGTTGTAAAGCCCACGACAGTTTGTTTTTTCAGAGAACTAACGCTTTTTTTTCCCCCAAGGGAATTAATATGATAATTGAGCTAATCAGGCTGGCAAATCTTTGTTCTCTAATTAATATATCTGAAACTTTTGTTCCGAGTCCTTCCCTGCTACATTCTCGTCATATGATATTGCTTTTTCTATAACTACTTAAGCTGCCCCTTATTTTCATTTTTCTTGAATATTAGTAGCAATACATACTGAGGAGAACATTAACTAATGAATGCCGTGTTCTCAACAAATATAATTCTCATATGCATGTGAAGTTTTTAATGATGTTGGTTGCCTAGGAAAGTTCTTGGTGATGTTGATGTGTTCATGCTATTTAAAATATCATGGACAGCCTACCTAATGTCCTGTCTAAGGAAACCTTTTTCCCCGAATTATGCAGGAAGGATGTGGTGTCACTGTCGGATGGTTTACTTGCCTATGTCGTACTTATATGGGAAGAGGTTTGTTGGTCCAATCACACCAACTATTCTGGCTTTGAGAAAGGAGCTCTTTACTGTCTCTTATCATGAAATAGATTGGAATCAAGCTCGCAACCAATGTGCAAAGGTTGGTAATGATGGTTTTCATCTCTACCAAAGCTAAGATCCTATACATATCTATACCTATAAAAATAAAAATAAAAATAAAAGACCTTAAATATATGTTTAGCTGCTTGTCAATTTTTGTAAAGACCTTATACATTTGTTAAGCTGCCTTTTTATTTAATTACACTCAGTGAACACAAGTGATGGTGTTTAGGTTCTACATGGTGTCTGCAAATGGGTTTACTTATTTCACAGAAGTGCTTTAAGTATGTTCTCAAAACACTTCACAACAATACTGACAATGGTGGTTTCAGTGTAGATCACTGGAAATGATTTATTAACTGATGGGTTTGGCATGAAGGAGGATGTTCACATATATTCAGCAAGAATGAGGATATTGAAAATAATTGGAAAGCCTATGAGAGTGCTTGCAAGAAACCAAAAAGGTAGCAACAGTAAGCAAGGGCGGACCCACGACTTTTGTTGAAGGGGGGGCCAAGGTAAAAAACTTTTGAAAATTTGGAGGTATAAGGTAAGAAAATTTTAAATTTTAGGGGGGGAAGAGGGGGGGGGGGGGGGGGGGGGGGGGGGGGGGCGGGGGGGGGGGGGGGGCGCATACACTTTATCAAATTATAAAAAAACAAAAATATGCAGTGGCTAAAGGAAATATTGAAAACTCAGGGGGCCGGGGCCCCCCTTGGCCTTAATGTAGGTCTGCCCATGACAGTAAGTGATCCTTATCTGGTAGATTATGATGGGGTTATAATCCAGAAAGTAAAAGGTTGAACTGGACCACAACTGAAAATTTTATTCTGAGACAGGTTAATGGATTTATTGCCATAATCAATGACCATTTTTTCTTCTTTTCTAGTACTTTCCTCAGAACCCTTAATAATGATATTGTATGCATGTTACATACATCGATTTTTTCTTTTCCCTCTTCTTTTTGTTTTTTTTTTTCCTTTCCAATGATAAGAATTGAACCCCCCAATTTCACCTCTCTTCTGACCATTTGATTTGTAAATGTACAATGGAAGTTCTAAATAAGCCCAAAACAAGTTAGCTTATATAATTTGGATACTAATATTGTTTTCCTTGCTTCTATAGTTGCATGGTGGATTCCTGCATATTGGTACCTAAAACTCGTACCCCGTCGTACTTGAGAATTAGTTTGTTCGAGAGTTCTGAACATTGTGTAACTTTTCAAATCAGGTATTTAGGTAGAGAGTATCCAACACAATATAAGTGTGCTGACATTGTTGACTGCACCTTTCTCAAATTTATACAGGCCAAGGCCAAAACCTCATAATAAGTGGAACGGAAACACCTCTTCTTCTCAGTGTTTGCTCTTTCCTTTTTGGTTGTTCTTACCTAGGATGACCAGAGAATTCATTACTTTTCTTGCAGGAAGATTTGTACTACCCTCACCCTCTAGTACAGGATGTACTTTGGGCATCTCTTGACAAGGTTGTGGAACCAATTTTAACGCGTTGGCCTGGTAAAAAGTTGAGAGAGAAGGCGGTTCGTATGGTGATGGAGCACATACATTATGAAGATGAGAATACTCGATATATATGCATAGGGCCTGTAAACAAGGTATGCATTTCATCTCAATGGCGATCTTTTCCTGTATTGAAGTTTCTATCTATTAAGGGGTGTGCCAAGAATGTTGCTGGTTTTATCTCTATTTGAGTAGCTACAACTCTCTCTCCAATTTGGTGGTCCATTTAGAAAATCCAACTTATTAATGAGAACCATTTTGTGCCTTCAAAATCTGGAGGGAGGTGCAAATTTTCTAATTCATCCCTCACTCCCACTAGATAATGCATTTCTATGATCCTATCCAACTAGAATTTAACTGTCCTTTCAAGGGGGACAACTGTTGTGGGACATCCAAATTTGAATTGAGGGAGCATGAAAGGAAAATGCCTAAGATATTGCGAGGGTTCTAACATTTCAGAGTATTAATCTTGCAGGTTATTTACTTTTTTCTCTCTGCTTGTATGCTCCCCAAAATTTTCTGCATGGTATTACATTGCCATTCTTTTCCATTTCTCTGTCAGCAAATGCTAAATGACTAATCAATGGTTTTCTTCTTTTTGTTCCCTTCTAAATTCTTTTTGGGTTTTCTTTTTAGTTTTTCTTTCTAAAATGTGAAATCAAAGTTCGAAATTGCCAGCCTTCTCTAGTTGCTTCATTTTCTTCTCTAAACTGAAATTCAAACTCAGGTGCTAAATATGCTCTGTTGTTGGGTGGAAGATCCAAATTCGGAGGCCTTCAAGTTGCATCTTCCACGAATACATGATTATCTGTGGCTTGCTGAAGACGGCATGAAAATGCAGGTCTTGAAATATTGCTGTACCATCTATAATTACATGTTCGCAGTTGACTCACAGGTCTTTTATATGACCTTGGAGAAATTTATAGCTCCACTGAAGTTTATTATTGGTGAAAGGTTTAAGTTTATAGCTTTCTTAATATATCAATGTTTTCCATTCTTGTACACCAGTTTTAGGCTGTGTGATGCTTGGGAATTTTTTTTAGGTCTACTAATTTTGTTTTTAGGGGTTTTATAAATGAGACAGTTTTTTTGGTCATACTTTTCAGTTTTTTAACAATCAAATGAATTGGTAACATAGATATTATTCTTATAGTATTATGACTTTTAATAACTCATGCATTTGAATTTATAATTGAAAATATTAAGGAGATTATTATGTTTCTTTTCTTTTGAATTTAGAAAATATATTGTATGACCGCATGAAAATCACTTAGTTTATATAAAGTACATGGATGAAGCAGCATAAGTATAATTATTCAAAAAATTAAGTAGATAGTCAATTAGTTATCAAAGTTCATGGTGAGCTGATATACATTTCAATGAGTCCCATGTTGCTACCACAGTGAGACACATGTCGCAACCACAGTAATAGTGAAAAAACAAAGTTTATTTATATCAACTACATGAACAAAACAAATACAATTAACCAAAGACAAAGTGTAGTAATCTATATATATATATATATATATTTACTGTATATATATCTCGATCTAAGAAACAAAAAAATCATTGTGAGCCATGTGTTGCTGCCATAGCGAGCCACATGTTGCAACCAGAGATATTGGCTTCCTTGCCACGTGTCGCAACCCCAACTATGGTTATTTATATCAATCATTAACAACACAAATACAATGAACCAAAGACAAAGTGTAGTATTCAATATAATTTATATCCTACATATATATACATATGTATATATTTTAAGAAAACAATAAAAAATCACTTTAAGCTGTTGCTACCACAATGAACCACTTGTCATAACCACGGCAATAGTGGCCTCGTTTTCTATATTGTATATAGATAATGGACATAGATATCGGAAACTTTGTTACCATTATAGTGGATATCAATCTATGGCAGGGTTATAATGGAAGTCAATTATGGGACACTGCTTTTGCTGTTCAAGCAATTGTTTCGACGAACCTTACTGAAGAATGTGGTCCAACTGTTAAGAAAGCACATAGCTACATAAAAAACACACAGGTGGTTCTCGTTTTCAATTAATTGCAATTCTCTAATACTACAATTTGTTTTACTATCTTGGTTTCTTCATGCTTTAACTCCCCCACTTCTATTTTCTTTTGACTTCCCGCTTTAAAGGTTTTGGATGATTGCCCAGGCAATCTTGATTTCTGGTATCGCCACATTTCAAAAGGTGCTTGGCCTTTCTCAACTGCAGATCATGGATGGCCCATCTCTGACTGCACAGCTGAAGGATTGAAAGTAATAATTAATCAAACATGAAATATTCCTTTTGCTCATTTCTTTCTTGTAACTCACGTTTCAGTTTCTTTTTCAGGCTGCTCTCCTATTATCAAAATTGCCATCAGACATTGCTGGTGAACCACTAGATGCAAAGCGCTTTTATGATGCTGTAAATGTAATTCTTTCTCTACAGGTAACTCAAATTGTAATCTTGTTTACATAATTCCTGTTAGTGGATCCGCCCATACATTCCTTGATTTTCACTTTTTAACTTGTCCATTAATTCACTGTCTCTGTAGTTGATGGTTTTCATCCTAGAAAGGGTAATTCGCAGCTTTCATGTAATGCATAAATTATGAATAGCTATAAAATATTAAAAATAAATTTTGGGTTGGCAAATAAAATATTCTAGTTACACTATAATCATACAGGATAAGGGATTTTGGGCTTTTTATTTGGATGTCTTATGGTTTCTAATGCACCTGTCATGTCCTTTTGCTAAAGAAATATATTTGGTGCTTCTGAAAGTACTACTGAATGTTAAGAGAAATAATTACCCCTCTCTCTAACAACTTAAGCTTTTAGATTAGTTGGTCAAAAATTTAACATGGTATTAAAACTCAGGTTGGAGGAGGTCTTGGATTCAAGGCTCTCCATTTGCAATTGTTTCCATTTGCATTATGTTTCTTTGTTTCCATATTTAAATCTCCACGTGCCAAGACAGTTGCACATGAAGAGAGGGAGTTGGAGAGCATGATATGCATTGAGGGACCTCTTTCCTAATAGCTTAAGCTTTTGGGACTGGTGGTGCTCTAACTTGGTCAAGGAACAAATTTTTCATTTGTTTTTATTGAAACTATAAAACCCTAAAATTTTCCAAGAAATTTTTTTTTTTTTTTTCTGGGAATTGCTTGATCTGAATATTTGAGAATAGTTGGATCATGTTTGAAGTAATTAAAGTAGAATAGTTTATTGTAGCTAGAAGATAAGATATTTATCTTATATTCAAGTCAACTTGTTATATATTGTTATATGTATATGTTAGTGGGAATGTATAAAATTGTACATCCTTGAAAAATTCAAGTGTGAAAGTAGTGAGGAGCATTGCCAACCACTTGGCATGCCCTCACTAGACTATTGTAGCATGCTTGTAAGCATGCTTAGGAGCATGATCTGATGATCTTGGGGGCTGCCAATGCATGGCAGACCTCCTTGCCGTGCAATAGGTATAGGGAATGCTAGAGAGGGCAAGGAAAGGAGAGAAAGGGAGTGAGGGGATTGGCCACTCTTTTTCCCACAAGATCTTGGACCAAACCCCATGTAGATATAGAGCAAAGTCAGCTCTTCTAGGGGAGAGAGGTCAGCCATCTCAGTAGACATTCAATAGAAACAAGAGAGGACGAAGAAGGGAAAGAAAGGAGAAGAGGAGAGAGAGAGCTTTGGCCAAACAAAGGAAGAGAAGAGAAGGAGAAGAGGAAAAGCAACTCAACCAAAGGTAGGCCATCCCTAACCTTTTATTGTCCATTAGCATGTTCATAAACCAAGTTGGTGGCCGGAAATCGTTGCCGGAAACCATGTTTTCGGGCGAAGCTTAAAATGCTTCAAAATCTCAAAACATAGAACCCGACCATGCCCATCCATGTTGGCCACTTGAGAACTACTTAAAAACATCACTGGAAGCTTAGGAAGTGGCCTTGAAGACCCAGATGCACCATAGCTGAAGCTTTGACCATTTCTTTAAATTTCGGGTCTTGTTGATTTCTTTCATTTTGGAACAATTACTCTTCATTTTTATTGCATCTAAGGCATGGGGAAGCTAGTATATGGGCTTAGAGGTCGTGCATATACCTTAGGTAGGTCCATCAATGGAAAAAAACTGAGAAACTCCGAGTTGCAGGTCTGTCCCGAAAGTCTGGACAGACCTGTGAACTGTAGAGGCCGTTTTGGAGGTCTAAACGACCTCCTGTGCAAAAACTTAAAACACGAAAAGTTGTAGTTCTTTTCAAGATACTCGATCTAGACTCAAGAATTACTCAAAAAGGTTACAAAATGACGGAGTTATGGCTAAAATACAAATAGTGGTCAGATTTGGCCGAAAATGAGGTGAGGAAGAAGATGAACAGAATGGGTTTGGTGCGTGGGAGGTGCGTGCCACACTTGGGTTGAATTTTTTTCTAAAATATAGTAGATTAAAAATAAAAAAATTTCAAAAGAAAATTCATATTTTTCTGATACTCGTAACCACTTTTTGTATATTTTAAAGGGTAATATTTTGAAATAAATATTAAATAAATACAAAACAATTCTTAAAATTTTATGGGAGCTTCTCAAGACATGTATGAGCATTGTGGATGGTGATTCTTAAATTTTATAAGTATTTACAAATTAAATTAGGTTTTTGAAGGGAAAAAAAACTTTATTTTATCTTAAAAAAATTCTAGAGTTTAAATTATCGACAATCAAGGGCTGTAGTACCTATATATAGTGCCTATATAATATTTACAATTTGTTCTGAATATTATTAGAAATTTTCATGAATTACTTGTATTTCTAGGATAATTTTAAAGCTAATCAAGACAAATAAATTATTTTAATATTAAGAAAGTTTTCCAAACTGTTTAAAAAAAAAAAAATTTAAATACTAGAAGTTTCAGGATTATGATATTTTAATTATTATAGGAGTTTCCTAAATGGTTTAGAATTTTTTTGAAGCTGGAGGGTAGTAGGAATAATAACCGTTAGGTCAAACGGTTTTCAAGGAACAAAATTTCGTTTCGAGGGGTCGTTTTAGTTGGCTCGGAAACGGAAACGTTTTTGAAACATTTCGAAAATGTTTTGGAATGTTTCGGAAACATTTCCAAAGTGAGAAATATTAAAATAGTAAAATACAATCTTTTGTATAAACATTGTACATCTTTTATAAAAATTTCAAATTTGGGTTAATACAACTTATTGTTTAGGCATATAGCATTGTGTTTTGGTGCATTTTTCTATGTTTCTGTGTGTTTTGATTGTAATAGTAGTGCTTCGTTATTCCACTAGTGTTTCGTTTCGGTCCATTAGGAAACAGAAACGTTTCGGCCGTTTCGGTGGAAACAAATGGAAATTTTGTTCCTCGACGGTCTTGAGGGATATTTCGGTCATTTCACACCTACAACGAGTCAACCTAAGATCATTAGAAAGATCTACACCAAACAGCGAGATACTTAGGCCAATATTAACAAATTGTTGTGTTTGACAGACTTGCACGTAAATCGAGGCTATCCTAAGAAGAATACTAGTTGACCTATTAGGTAAGGGGTACCAATCCAATAATCGCAATATGATTATTTCTCATTGATATATGTACTTTGAACTAAAATTACTTTTTGAATTGAAAAGCATGTTTTGCCTCATTTTTCGCACTACTAGCATATTTATTTTCTCATGAGATAGTTGAAAATACTGAAATATTATAATATGAAAATGAAATGGGAGTTAATGGTCGTAATTCCAGACCGATGCGGACTTGGTCCAGAGTCCAGACCGATATGGACTTTGTTGTAAGTCCAAACCGATGCAAGCTTGGTCCTGGCCCAGACCTTAAATGGGGTTAAAGAGCCGTGCTACCCAGTTTAAGAATTGGTATGCAAAAAGGGGAGATAAGGTGGTGCCATGAGCATAGTAATGAAATAAATAATTATCGAGATAACTTGATTTTATGAGTTTTGCATGACATGTGCTGGAGATTTGAACATATTATGTAATTTTCTATCATATTGAATATTGCAACACTTGTCCTAATTTTGAAATAAATACTTTTATCTGCTATCTCAAAAACCAGTTAAATATTACTTTATTGAAAACCTGAACTTATTGTTTATTGGATAATACATTATTGTTGGGCTTTACAAGTTACTTTGTTTTATGGGAAACATTTCAGATGGTAGGCAATAAATGCAATAGGAATAGTGGTAGGGTTGTCGGGACCTAAGTTGGATCTTGAGAAGGGTCGTAAGTGAAACCTTCAGGATCAAGTCGTCATTTGTGTTTAGTTGTCTCCTTTTGAGTTTAGTAGGACATTAAAACTGTCTAGATGTTTGTTTAAGTAGTGCATAGACACTGGATGACTGTAATGAGATATTATGATGATGTATGGATTTTATTATGCGGTTGGAGCAATTTCAGAGACTTGAAATTGGATTATTTAGATTGTATCACTTTGACCACTCGTTGGTCCTCCATTGGGGGTGTCAACGCTACCAATGTGAGTTAGTGAGTGGTCTACGTCGTGCCACCTAGAAATCCTCAAGTCATGGGAAATTTGAGGCGTGACAGAAATGGCCGAAATGTTTCTGCTTCCCGAGCAACAAAACATAACACTGGAGGAATAATGAAACTTTATGGTTTCCATTAAACCACATCGGAACACAAAAAAATGCAAAAGATTGTTTTACTATACTAATAGTTGTCACCTTCGAAATGTTTCCGAAAGATTTCTGCCTCTGTTCTGATGAAAACATCACATCGAGACGCAATTTTGATCCTCTAAACATGCTATCAGAACAAGCAATGCCTTGGCTCTTGGCTCTTGTGTTTAAATCTCACTGCCTATCCATTGAATACTTGCACTTGTTTGGCTAGCGTATGATGGCGAGCCTAGCCACAAGAGAGAGGACATGGTAAGAAATAACTAATTAAGTTACCCCTCTTTCTAAAAGTTTAAGCTTTTAGATGAGTTTGTGGTCAACAATTTAACACTAAATTACGGCAACAATTGTCACAAAGAATGATGGCTAGAAGAGTTGAAGGCTTTCAAAATCCTCGAACAAAATTATCACTAAAGGTGCTATTTATAAACCAAATAAAAAAGAAAAAGAAAAAGAAAATAATGCTAATCCTATTTGCAAGTTGTAACAAGTCAACTTTTTATAGATCCTGATAAGGTCATGAATCCAGCTAATGAGCATTTTTGTTTTCTGGCTGATACAACCAAAACTGTTCTGTTTTGCCAACCATAAAAATAAAGTGGGACCATTGGGCTTTGGTTGACTGATCTGGTGCCATTTTGGTTTTGAGTGTAATAGCATAATTCCCATAAATTTTTTTATCTTTTTGTTCTGATACGCTAAAAGAAAAAGAGGAAAGGAAACCTAAGAGGGGTTCTGTGGACATTGCATAGAGTTAGAAAGAAATGTTTGAAGAAAAAAATACGAACGGGAGAACATTACCTGAAGAATCACAGTTAGCATAAACTATAACCAGATCCAGTTATTAATATGGTCCATAAGAGGCTCAAGAAGGAGCAAATTCAAAGTAGAGAGATATGTAAGAAATTGGATCAATAGTAAGGCAAGGACTATCAGTAACCTTCTGTCTTTGACTTAAAGTTTTAGTCAATTTTTTTAGGTTATTATGCACTGGTTTGTTTTATCTAAGTTTTTAACCTGGCGAGGCTGTTGTTTGTGTTGGTTTTGTTGTTTGTGTCGGTTTTAAGTACTTCTTAATTGTATACTTATAAAAGGTTGAGTATAGGGTACTTTGGAAACTTTCAGATTTTTAGGCGATGGACTGTGGTTTGGGTGATGTGCTTGTTACATATTGTCATTTGTAGTTCTGAGATTGGTTTACTCGTTAGGGTTTTTTTGGTTCTGTACTTGGGTCTTGTAGAATGAGGAGCTTCTTGAAGCTCTTGGTTATGTTTATGTACTTTGTAACTCTTTCAAATTAGTTTGAAAGAAGTTCAAAGAATTCACGAAAATAGTCTGATGCAAGCTGAACTTGTACATAAATAACTCTCGAAAAACTGTCTTATATGGTTGCCGCTTTTTCCATTTTTTTTTTTTTGTCTTCTGAAATCATGTTTGGTAAGGACATCTGATAACAGTTCGAAGAATGGAAATTTTAAAAAACACGTTAGGTGCTGTAGAGAACAAAACATGTAAAACAAGCACCTTTGGTTGACTAATGCTGGTTGACATCTTTTGATCTGTATTACCAAGTAATCATATGACTCACTCATTCCTATCGCTAACAATTTTCACAATTAGTCCCATTTAACATGTCACAACTGATGCTTAAAATCTAATTGTCCCAAGTCCCAACAGACATCAGTATTGGAGTTCATGTCTTCTTTATTTGTTTCATTCTCTAGAGGAATTTCAAGTTCAGAGTACATTTTATTTGTTAAAAGAGATGAATTTTTAGTTCGTGTCTTAAAAAGAGTGTTGATAGTTATCTTCTTCCCTTAACAATTGAAAAAGTGGAAAACAGATTAATGCTTATAGACCTTATAACATTTGCGTTCCCATATTTTTGTGCTTGGTAATAATCAATTGGTGCACCTATAGATACTCATCTTTTAATCCTGTACAAAGATAAAGTAAGATGTGAATGGTATGGTTCTAGGCTCTTTGGGCAAACTATATGTGTATGTCACATAGATGCATGTCTATATATTAAACTGGGTTAGAAGTGCTGAGTACTTATTTCTTAGTCTTCCTTTATTAAAGCAGCCCTTGTACACATCTTAATAGAATAACAAATGGAGAATAGAGAAATAAGTGAATGTAGATGATGACAAAGTCTGCATGCATGCGTGTGCTTGTTTCAGTTGTATACCTACAATTGAATTATGCTTTGGTTCTGCTAATTATTTTGTAATTGTTGTTATTTTGTCCCCAGTGCATTTTCTTGTTGAAGAGCTTTCCTCATGTGAGTCTAAAGTAAGTTATGAATCTCTGATAAGCTCTTTTTTTTCACCTGTGCAGAATAGTGATGGTGGCTTTGCAACGTATGAACTCACAAGATCCTACAGTTGGTTGGAGGTAACCTCCATAATTTGTTTTTACACTTCATGAACTGTGTACCTTCCTAGAGAGTTGAATATCATGCAGCCCATAATATCACCTCTATTTAATCATCTCCTCGTCCTAGCAAGGGTGAGGAGCTTTTAGGCTTTTCCATCCAAACTGTTACTTGGGCTAGTGGAAACGTTGCCTGAAGGGAACAGTGTCTCCTTTAAATTGATCATTCTTATACTTGCTTGTCTACTAGTAACCCTACTTCCCCAGCAGCATGCCTAGACAAGCTCCTCACTGCCATCTTGTGGTCCTTCCCAGATCCAGATTACTATTACTAATGGAAATGTTATGCTCGCCACATTCATGAAACTAAATATTGTCAGTGTATGTGGATTTGTACTATCCTAAGTTTCATTTTAATAAGACAAGATCGGATAGTGCAGGATTGAGGAAGCAAATTGCTCCTGTAATTGTTCAATCTTTTTAAGTTCTATAGAAGCTTATTAGTCTTTTGATTTAAGCTAATATTCTATCAGTTTTTCCCCAAAAAATTAGTTCATAGATCTTTTACAGTTCTTTATGTTTGTTCTGATAGAAATTACATAGCTTGATCATGTTATTACATAAAATGGCCCTATAGAAATTTAAGGTTCGTATTTTGCACATGATATGATGACATGTTTTCAGTTTCTCTTCTAGTAAGTTCCATGAGACTTCTTGCTTTTTGCACTAGGATGCAAGTCTGTATTCATATGCAAATAGAGCATGTGATGCATTTGAGTAAAGAATGAGTTAGCTATCTACGATGTTTTAAAAACTGGGCTGGGCCGGACAGTTGATTATCCAGATTGCCCTCATTTCCTTTAGTGGTTCTTAGACATCACCCAACCACTTAAAGAAGACAACTGCTTTCCTTATTGCAGTTTGTCTTGGCAGTGTGATTAGATAGTGAACTCATTCCAATGTGAAGTGGGTTACAAAAACCATATGAATTTTCACGTTAATGTACTCACCCTCTTTGGGCTTTTCATCTCACAAATAGCTACAATTAGGGTTGTTGAAAGTTTTCTTATTTGTTGGAGGCTCCTAAGAAATATTTATAATGATTTGTTTGATGATGTTTATTTAATTACAATATCGCAGTTGTCTGAGGTCTTTCTTTCAGTTTTGATATTTAGGTTTTTGTTAGTATCAGTTGTTCTTAAATGGGAGTGAGGTTCTGTTGTGGCCAGTTTATATAGAATATATTGCCTCTCTAATTTTCTTTCATTTATACTGCTTTTCCATTTAGGGAGACATAATTCTGTGTTCTATTTGTACACTTTCAGCTACTAAACCCTGCTGAAACTTTTGGGGACATCGTTATTGATTATCCGTAAGATATCAGCTCCTATATTATAATTATTTCCAGATCCCATTTTGTATGAATCTTTATGATTAATGACCAACTACAACTATTATGTAGTTATGTGGAATGTACGTCAGCTGCAATTCAAGCTTTGACATCATTTAAGAAATTGTACCCTGGGCATCGGAGAGAAGAAATAGAACAATGTATTGAAAGAGCTGCTATATTTGTTGAAAAGATACAAGCACCAGATGGCTCATGGTTTGTTTTATGTTCTCTTGTTAGTTTCTCCTTTACTTTTTTGGAGGAAACTCCCAATGTGTTAAGGTGGTATGCCCTCGTTGCGTGCTTGCTTATTTCCTGTTATGTCAACTTTTCAGCTTTGGTTAACCAATGTTCAGGGGCCTGTTATATGTTTATACTTTATTTTGCTAATAAATTTCACTACAATTATTAAAATTTCGCAGTCAACTATAAATGAATGTTAAAAGTTTCTCAATAGGTATGGCTCTTGGGGAGTTTGCTTCACCTATGGAGCATGGTTTGGGGTAAAGGGGTTGGTGGCTGCTGGAAAGAACTATCATAACTGTTCTAGCATCCGTAAGGCTTGTGATTTTCTATTGTCCAATCAACTTGTTCCTGGTGGTTGGGGAGAGAGTTACCTTTCATGTCAGAACAAGGTTAGTTCATTAAGATTTACATCTTGTATTAATTTAATGCATGTCATATCAAGTTGGGTTTTCCGAATGTGCACTGCTGCAAAATTTGTTATATAAGAATTCTAACTCATTTAGCTCTTATTGCTAGCCATGTCGAACCGTTTGCTTCTTTTGGGGGATATTTAGATGCTTTTCTATAACTTTCGTAGTGCTTTTGTGTTTTTCATCCTTTTCCCATCTATCTATCTGTATTAATATATCTATATTATCCTATAAATAGATGAAAGTTCATAAAATAATTGATTTTTGTTACTCCTTAGTCCTGTTGAGAGCCTAAAATTTAATATTGTTATGTTTCGATCTTTTGAGGAGTATTTAATTGTTTTTAGGAATGAAATTGGGCTTTATGTATTGCTATTTTCGGGACAATGTATCTACTCGCTTTTACTGTTCAAGGAAGTTGGTTAATAAGGCTTGTTGGTTCAAACGAGAGGAACCTCCAAAAAAGTGAAAGAAAATTCTGAATTTATTGAGAGAGCTCTATCCTCTTGTCGTCTTCTTTCTTCACGCTTTCTTCTTTTCTCTTCTCTATTTTTCACTCTTCCGCTCTGTTTCTTTCTTCCGTCTTCTTTTTGAGCTCCTTCTTGGGTGTCATTTCTCCTCTTACTTTCATTTCCTTTCTCAAAATATTCTTTAGGATCTATTGATGCAGTCAAGTTGATTTTGGACCCACGAGAAGATGATAAGTAATAAGTGATTAGTCTTGTCAAGACTCTTTGATTGTATCTTGCTGTAGCTTCATTTTATTAGGACTTTTCAAGGCTTAAGTGATAATATTTTAGTGACATCAGGTTACTATGTTAGGTGGGCGTAATCATAGAAGGATACGTATGTGTTTTTGAGGGGTCTTGTACAGTCTATAAATAGGCCTTATTAGTATAAAAACAAAATTAGTTTTCAGAAGATGAATTGCAGTTCAATATTTGGAAGAGTTTTGCTCTCTTTCTCTCTCTCAAAATCCTCTCTATGTTCTGTTTCTTCTCTTAGATTCTTATTTCCCTGTATTTAGAGATGTAGCATGGACTTCAAGTGGATGGCATGGAAAAAGTGATGGACAACAATATGTTGGTTTGAATTTTCTCTCCTTCTCGATCTCTTCCTATAATTGAGAAGTTTGGCAAGAACTTGCTTAGTGGGAAATTGGAAATTGGAAATTTTCTCCCATGCATTTGGACACTGGTAAGTTTTTCTTATTGAAAGTTAAAGCTTCAATCTGGTGGTGTTGGATTCAGAGAACTCCAACACTTATGAGTATGCCCAAAGAAATTTGAGGCTACGGCTGGAGATCTGTTTATACGAACTAAGCACAATTAGAAACTAGATTGGCAGCTTCTTAAGATCTCCATCACATTCATTCATCCTATCTTGCTGAGACATTACTGCCATGGGTGCCTGCTTCACAGTTGTGGATAGCAAGATATAAGTATATCAACTGATCCTTTGGTCTGAAATGTTCCAATTCATAGTTCTTTCAATTGAAGAAACCGAAATCTGTGATTAGTGGGTTGTGAATTGATTGATTACAAAACACAATATCAAAAAATTCAGCAACCTTCTCCAACTCCCAATCCTGAAGCCCCTGAATAAAGAGAGGTTCACAAAACACCATCTCATTGGAAATCTTCAAATAATTTCCACTAAAGCATTCTTATCTCTTGCAATAGCAAATAAATATGGAAATGCTACAAAAGCGGAATATCCTTGCACCAAAGTGTTGAGAGAGCAACACAGATTTCTCTTTCTAGATTCGTCTCATCTGTTCTCTCTCCGTCTCTCGAACCTCCCAAGCCTCAATTTTGGACATACCTTTCAAATTTTCAACAGCAAAGAAGAGAAGCTCAGAGTCACATGTCACTCAACTCTCATTTAAAACAGAGAGGAGACATAAGGGCCACAACAAGTCTCATTTAATATAAAGAGTGACATATGGGGGCCACAAAGAGTCAATTTAGGTAAAAGTGAACTCAGGAAGGCAATGAAATATTGTTTGGAAGACCATTATAATGGACGACCGATCCAAGTGCATGTATCAAACTAGTCGACTTGCCGGTTCCTAGTTCAACCGGTTGGACAGGCCGGTCTACTCCTGTTCTGATAACACTGCTCATACACTTACCCAAGTGTTGAGTGTCCGAAATAGGTATTTTATACATTTTAGAAGAGTCCTAATATAGAAAAAAAAAAAAAAAACAAAAACAAAAGGGACTAGGGATTATATGAATATAAAAAAAAAATATTGTAAAAGAAAAAAATTCATCCAACCAAGAAAAGGTAAAAAAAAAAAAAAAAGGTCAAAGTGGGAAAGGGTTGGGCCTAATAAAATAGGCAGAGTCAGGTTAAGCAAATAGATCAGGTTAGGTCATTAAGTGCTCTCGTGGAGTCCAAGATAACAAAAGGAAAAATCGTCGAGAAGAGTGGGGGAAAATCTCATCCAACCACAATAAAAAGGGGAAGGTAAAAATGGATCAAGGGGCAATTGGGTCAAGTATGGTAAACGCCATGAGCAAAATTTCCTTTTGTATCCTTCAAAACTTTTCCGTTACCTAGGGGACCAAAATGAAAACATTAATAGAATACCAAAATTCTAATTTTTCCACTGAAATATACCGAAATGTACCAAAATTCTAGTGTTTCCACTGATATATATATGGAGAAACTTTTTGTGGTATGGCATTGGTGATGAGTTCAAACATCATTTTGTGACTTGGGATAGAGTGTGCTCGTCTCTGAAGACAGGAGTTCTGGGCATCCGAAAGTTCAGTTTATTGTGAGAAAATTGTCATGGAGGTATGCTAACCTGGTTGTCTTTAGAAAATGGTGCATTCCAAGTATGGTTAAGGGGATGGGGGCAGGACTCCTAAGGAAGTTAGGAACTCCTAATGGGTTGTCTATGGAAAGGATTGCCAAGATTTTTTTAGCAACATTAGGTTTGCCATTGGTATTGGAAGAAAAATTAAGTTTTGGCATGATGGTGGTGTTTGCACCTTTTGTTATTTAAGGTTTTTCTAGATCTTTATGCTATTACTCGGGACAATGATGCTTTGGTGGCATATTATTTGAGGGTGATAGATCCAGGATGCTCTTGGGAGCCCCAATTTGTTAGGGAAGTTCAAAAATTGGGAATTTGAGGTAGTGGACGAGTTTTCTAATATTTTCTGCAAAGTAGTGGTCGCTCCTAGGGAGGGCAATAGGATGTTATGGTAGGGCAAGAAGGGGGTTTTCACGGAAGAATCCTATTATGATGTTCTGGATGGTGGTTTTAACAGATCTTTTCCATGGAGGCATACATGGAAAGTGGGGTCATTGTCTAAGGGTTGCCTTCATTACTTACAGAAGCTTTGGACTCTATCCTCACTATCAATAATTTAGGAAAAAGGGAAACAATGTTGCCTAATTGGTGTTGATTTTGCAGCAAAGCTGAGAATTCTGTGGATCATCTTCTAATCCACTGTTAGGTTGTGCGGCATTTGTGGAGCCTGAGTTTTACTATCTTTGATGTCCACTGGGTTATACCAGATATGGTTTTAACCTTCTATGAGTCATGGCACAAAGAATGCGTGGTAGAGCTGTGTCGATGATGGCTCTCATGTGTATCATGCAGTGTATTTGGAGAGAGTGGAACCAGTGGATGTTTGAGGAAGTTACTGCATCAATACATAGATTAAAAACAGTATTATTGAATACCTGTCATTTTTGGATATTAGGCGAGTTTTGTGGATCTCCTTTGGTGACCTTCACTTTTGGGAGGGGTTACAGATTCTTTTGTATACAGCCTGTGTACATAGTTGGCAGTTGGCACCTAAGTCACACAAAGCGGGTTTGGGTGTAGGAGCAAGAGCGAGCACGAGAGCATTCTTTGTCAAAAGAATTGAGAACGAGAGCGTCCCTAGAGCGTGTATATATTTAAATAAATATTATATGTGTATATTTATATAGTGTATTTTAGTAATTTTATTTTTTTATGCCTCAATTCCATGAATGAGTAATTGTATCTAATACGTACAAAGAGAAAGCTATAAAATAAAAAAAGAGAGATGAGGTTCAAGCTAGATGTGTATGGTTCAGTGGTCAAAATGCCCTACATCCCTCAAAGTGGTCATAGGTTCAAAACTTTTCTAAAGCACTTTGACATCTCTCAAATCGTGAATACACGAGGCTCTCTGATGTAGGACACGTAACGAGACAACTAAGGAATCGCAAAAATAGAATAGGTAGAAGAGAAAAGGAGGAAAGAATTAGAATGGGTAGAAAAGACCAGGAAGAGAATTGAGAAAGAAACCCACAGGAAGAGAAAATTCAATATTCAATCAATTCAATAATACATCAAAGCTAATCACTCGTTTACCTACCGTGTCATATAAATAGGCAATGCAAAAATAGAAAATAACATAGAATTCTGTATGAAATAAAACTCCTAAAGTAAAGTCCTACTAAAACTCTAATTCTAAGTAAACTAAAATTATTGGTCTCTTTATTCTGCATCACTCTCTTATGAGTTGTTATGTGGTGCGGTATTTCTCATCATAAGCTCACCACGTGGCAGCTTGTAAGTGGTCAATAACTCAATTCGTATGCAATCCGTGAGTTTGACTAATGTAATTTGCGGATTTGACTCGAATTGACATCCAATCTGTCAATTCGCGAACTGGTGTGCGATTCGACAGGCCATTTAGGTGAACTATGTGACCCAGTTGGCACCCCTTTTGGTGCATTTTTAATACATTCTTCTTATTTACTATATAAAAACTGATTTCTTGTAAGTTAGCGGTACTTTTAATACAGTCACTTTGGGGTGAAACACCAAGGTCACTAATGCCCAGATTAATACCGGCTCTTCTAATTATTTTTCTCAAGTTCATTTAATGCTTTCTGTGCAGGTGTATTCGAATATCGATGGCAACAGGTCTCATGTAGTAAATACTGGATGGGCTATGCTGGCTCTCATTGATGCTGGCCAGGTACATATAAAGTTTCTGTGGTACTTCCATTACTGTTAACAAAGGATTGTACTGTTTGTTATCTCTGAGGTGAAAGCTTGATTTCAGTCTATTAAGTCTAATTTATTTGATCTTATTTATACTAAAAAAAAATGGACTGCATATTATCATAAAGAAGGAATTATTATTTCATATTCTCAGTTCTTTAATCTTTACACATCTTCAATGTAATTGCACTTAGTGTCTTTACGTACAAGACATTTGCAAAGTGATGCCTTCACTGTTCAATCTGAATACTTTCTATACGACATCGTTTTGCTTTCTTTTTTGAAAAAAAAAAAGACTGACCTACACAAATTGTGTCCAATATGGACCCATATACACATTCCTCAATTTATGTGGTGAGTTATCACTATTTGGTCTGCTTACCCTTGCGAATGTTGTTGAAACTTTGTCATAATGCCATTTTGCGGCCTTCTTCCTGTGGTGTATTCAGATATTGTGGATCTAGGTGCTTTTACGTAAAGAAAATTGAACTAAATAATGTTCCATTAGTGCTTGTCTCATACTCCCATGACAATGGCACAGTGATGAAAGGGGCTCTCGAAGTCTGACCTCCACTCCCAGCATTGTCTTGTCTGATTTTTTACTCTGATTACTGATATTAAGTTGTTGACCTAAAAGTTGGATAGATATTTGGGATAATTATACTTTACCACATTATGATTTGAGCGAAAATCAAAGGACCTCTTTATCGTTCTAGGAACAAAATTTTCATTTGTTTCTATTGAAACGGCCGAAACGTTTTTTTTTTTAAAGAAAATGAAATGGAACACCGGTGGACAAAGAAGCACAGACACAGACATTGTCGGGGAGATTTGCCCAAGATCTGAGCAATTAAAATTGTACAGAGGATAAAGAAAGAAAATAAATATAGCACATAGATTTATCATGGTTCACCCAAACAATTTAGAGTTACGTTCACATTGAGTCACTGCTGTATTCGCTATGAACAAATAAGGGATTACAAAAGAGGAGTTACAAGAGTTTAACAAACTCTCTCTTACAAAACCTTCACTGTTTTCTCTCTCGATTCTTCACACCCACTTCTACTCAACTATATCTATTACGTTCACTGGCTCCCTTCCTTTTATAGACAGAAAAGGGAGAGAGAGACATCCGATTGAATCAAATGTGGTGGCTGCAACCCCAAAGACTTTAACAAATGGTGCAGATCTTCAAAAAAGATGGGTTGTGGGAAGTCTTCAAATGCGGGCTTCTGGATGGTGTCGGTGGATTATCTCCGCACACAATAATCCCCCACTTGGAGACAAACACCGTGTAACGCCGCATAATATCGCAGTGACTTAATACCTTCATCCTCAAGTGCCAAGACCAATTGAAGTTAAACACAACTTCAGCTTTTCAGTAGTAATCGCCTTGGTTAACATATCTGCTGAATTTTTACTAGTGTAGATATTCTCCAAACTGATTTTGCCATCTTTCAAGAGCGAACGAACAAAATAGTACTTACTGTCAATGTGCTTTGTTCGTGAGTGAAATGTCGAATTCTTTGCAAGATGTATTGCACTTTGACTATCAATGAACAACTTGCAATCATTAAGATTCTTGCCAAAGTCTGAAACCATATCATTTTCTTGTAAGCTTCTGTCATTGCAATATACTCTACTTCTGTAGTCGAAATGGTCACAATCTTCTATAATTGAGAGACTCAACTGATTGCAGCGTTGTCAAGGGTAAACGCATACCTAGTCGTGCTCTTTCCACTGTTAATGTCACCTGCAAAATCAGAGTCAACATACTCATGCAAGCTTATCTTTGAACCACCATACCACAGAGCCATATCTCGAGTACCCTTTAGATATCTTAATATCCACTCGACAGCTTCCCAATGCTCTTTGCCCAGATTATTCATGAATCTGCTAACAACTCTTACTGCATGAGCAATGTTTGGCTTTGTACAGACCATAGCATACATCAAACTGCCAACGGCTGAGGCATACGGAACCTTAGCTATGTACTCACGCTCCTCGTGTGTGGTTGCACATTGTTCCTTCGTCAGTCTAAAATGGCTTGCCAACGGAGTTCTAACAGATTTAGCATTCTCCAGGTTGAATCCCTTGAAGACTTTACGAACATACTCAGCTTGTGATAGTTTCAACTTCTTGTTCATCCTATCTCTGGTAATTCACATTCCAAGAATTTGTTTTGCCGCACCCAAATCATTTATTGCGAATTCTTTAGACAGTTGCTCCTTGAGCTTTGTAATTTCATCCATACTTGAACCTACAACAAGCATATCATTTACATACAATAGAAGTATTTGATATAAAGTGTCAAGCCTTTCGAAATAACAGCAATGATCACCATGGCACCAATGGAAGCCTGCACTTGTCATGAAACTATTAAACTTTTTGTTCCATTGCCTGGGCGCCTACTTAAGCCCATCCAACCTTTTCTTAAGTCTCCACACTACATTCTCCTTCTTTGTCACAACATAGCTCTGGGGTTGATGCATATAAATATCCGCTTCCAAATCACCATGAAGGAATGCAGTTTTAACATCTAACTGCTCCAAATGCAAATCTTCAACTGACATAATGCTAAGCATAGTTCTGATAGTAGAAATCTTAACAACAGGAGAGAATATCTCGGTGTAATCAATATCTACCTTTTATTGGAAACCTTTCACAACCAACTTGACCTTGTATAGCTTGGTGCCATCGGGTTTTTCTTTTAAACAATAAACTCATTTATTGTGCAATGTAGATTTTCTTTCGGGCAATTGAACCAACTCCCATGTCTAATTCGTCGAGAGAGACTCCATCTCATCGTCCATTGCTAGCTCTCACTTTTTCCTTGTCTCAACTTGTAAAACTTCCTCAGAGCACTCAGGTTCACCATTGTCAGTCAACAATAAATAATGTAAGGAAGGTGAATACCGAACTACATGCTTAATAGTTCTCGAAGACCTCCTCATAGGATAAGGGGTTTGCATCTTTGTAGGTGGTATTAATTCGACATTCGTGTCTTGAGGTTTCAACAGATCTTTACTAGAGATTTGCTCTAGCTTTACTGTCTCAGACTTCTCAGTCTTATCATCAAGCCTATCCTTATATATGACAGACTCAACATGACAGACTCATTAAATACCACATCCATGCTTCTAATTATTTTTCGATTTTTATAATCCTAAAATCGATATCCATAATTATTTGAGCCATAACTAATAAAGACACATTTACAAGACTTAGGATCAAGTTTGTTCCTATTCTTAAGCTTAATATGAATATAAGAGGTACAACCAAATATTCTTAAATGCGACAAATTTACCTCTTTTTCAGTCTAAGCCTCTTTTGGGATTCCGCAATTCAAGGGAACTGAAGGATCTCTATTGATCAGGTAAGCAGTTGTGCTTACTGCATCTACCCAAAATTATGGGCAAATTACACCAACCTCCCTTGAGGTTTCTCAGTAATACGCTGCACTCCCTGAGATTTCAGAAACTACATTAATCTCCCTGTCAGAGTTTGTCCATTAACAGAGTTAACTGTAGCATGTGTAATTACTTTCTTACCCTTCTTTGAAATTAAACAATACGCTGCCACCTCAATCTTTACCATTATTTTTCTCTTTCTTATCTTGCACTAGCACCCACCTAATCCTTACTCACATACAGCCACCACCCAAACTGATTTCTCTCCACTGTAACCTCCGGTGACACCACAAACTCAACAGACTTGAATCACATTCAACAATACCCAGTCACTAATTAATATCTAAATTAAACCATAGTGTTCTTACCAAAAGATCAACTCCCAAAAAATGATCTTGACACTCGAGCCCGAAAAAAATCCTAATAAATAAACCCATAAATGTAAAGTGTTAGAACCATCATGGACAACCAGAATTTGCTGGACAGTAACCCAACCCCGCAACATCAGCTCCCTCCCTCGATCTCCTCAAACCCACTTCCTTCGAAGACCAAGACCCACCGGCCAACCATCTCCCTTCCGGAGCTCACCCAGCCACATTCCTTACGACCACTAACTTCACACCCATGGTCATCCCAGTCTACCCAACACCATTTTTTCCTTTATCTTATTCTACTCTCCTCTCTCTAGTTTTCTCTCTCTAAAACAGGCCTCTCAGTACCGACACCAACGCCTCTTCCTTCTCTCTTCCTCTCTCTTTCTAGAAACCCAATTGGCCTCACCCAATTGTACCACCACCATCACCGCTCCTTCTCCTTTCCTCATTTCCTTTCTTTTTCTTCGAACACAATCTTGGGCTGTGGCCTAATCACCACCCATTAGCACTACGCCCAACACTGCCTGGTTAATTTTGATAACGATGCATAAACATATAGCATTTTTCTATACATATAGTACCAAATTGAGGGCTAAATGCACGATAATTATGCGTATATGTATATGTATACATATATATATATATAGAGAGAGAGATGAATCAATGAATCACTAATGGGTGTGATTAGGTCAATGGTAGGCCAAACCAAACGAGGGTGTTCAGGAAAATGAACATTCAACCTTCTATGGGATTAGTTTGCTTGTGGAGATTCGAATCCATAAGAGGTCATACGAGTCGGGGTTTCCAGATTTGGTGGTGGAAGGAAGGCATGATGTTGCTGGCTGTGATTGGCCCTTCTAATGGCGGCGAGAGTACTTTGGTTGTTCTGTTCCAGGGTATGGAGTTGGGGTGTCGGGGAGGTGGCTTAGGGTCGCCAGAGAGGAGAGAGAAGGAAGAAGAGACAAAGGAAGGGGGGGAAAAAAAAAAAAAAGAGTGGTAATTTGGTAATTGTATTGCATCTGGCAAGGATATTATAATTATTTCATGCAAATAAGGACATTTTAGTTAATGAAATTAATTTTTTGCCGACATTGTAGAGATTCTGTTAAATGTTTAACGGAGGCCAAATGAGATGGGGTTAATTGAAACTGTGACTCAAATCTCAGGGAGGGGAATGTAATTTTCAGGACCACAAGAAGTTTTATGTATTAATCAAAAACTTCAAGGGAGGTTGATGTAATTTGCCCCAAAATTATTTTGGCAATTCAGCATTAATCCTCATGCTCCTAGCACTTTCTAGGATTGTTTTGTTTATGCGTTTTGCCACACCATTCTGTCGTGGTTTTCTTAGAATTGTCGTCGCATGTCTAATTTCATTTTCTGCACAATACTTTTTCACACAGCCATCTATGTACTCTCCTCCATTGGCGGATTTGAGACACTTCAACTTTGAACCAATCTTATTCTCAACAAGGCTTTCCACTTTTTGAAGACATCAAATAAATTAAATTTATTCTTCATGAAGTAAACCCATAGTTTTTGAGTAGCATCATCAATAAATGTAACAAAATAGTAAAAGCTACCAAGAGATGATACCTGAGATGGTCCCCACACATCTATATGCACTAGCTCTAATCATTTTGACTTGCGTGTTCTTTGAACTTTGGTGAAACTTACGCTTTTTTGTTTCCAAGACGTAGTCTTCATAGAAATCCAAGTCTAGTGACTTCAAACCCGGCAGCTTCCCCTTTGACAGCAGAACTTTCATCGCTTTGTCACTCATATGCCCAGGTCTACGATGCCACGTGCTCGCCTTGACTTCTAATGATGTAACTGTAATTAAACTATGAGTACCCGACGTAACATAGAGAGTATCTTCTTTTTTTCCACGAGCTACCACCATAGCTCATTTGGTCATCTTTCATGAGTCACCACTGAATGTGATCATAATACTAGAATCTGTGAGTTGGCCAACTGAAATTAGATTCTTCATCAAACACGACACATGTCTGACATCTTTGATTCTTAGGACTGTTCCATTAAGTTGGTTTATCTGAATCTCACCCTTGCCAACTATGCTATAGGCCTCATCGTTTCCAAGATATACCTAGCTGAAATTGCCTGATACATAATTATGAAGCAGCTCCTTGTGCAAAGTCGCATGGAATGACGCACCTGAATCAATCACCCACGATTCACTGCGAGTATCCAAAGCTAACAACAATACCTTGGAATTTCTGCTTCTGAAACATTGACAAATTTTTGCCACCTTGTTGATTGTCTTGTTTCTTTGGTGCTTTGCAATCTTATTTTGTGTGACCAGTTTTTTCGCAGTTTCAACATTTGTCTTTGAACTTTGCTCGAGATTGTGATAACCCGTTTGATCGTTCGTTTCTCGTTTGGCTTGTGTTCTGTCTATGGTTGCCTCTTCTATTTGGCTTTCTGCCTCTGTCTTCAGTAGCCAACGCCAAACTCGAAGTTTTTCCACTATCTTTTCTACGAGTTTCTTCACTAAGAATCAAATTCACAATATGATCTGTTGCCAATTTTGCCGAACCTGTAGAATTGCTTACTGCCACAACCAAAAGATTCTAACTCTCTAGAAGACTTGATAACAGTGCCAGTGCCCTGATTTCATCATTAAATACAATTTCAACAGATTCCAACTGACTTATCAGTGCATTGAAATCGTTGATATGCTCAATTGCAACTCCTCCTTTGGACATCGTCAAATTGAACAACTTCTTCATAAGAAGGATTTTATTCGTAGCAGAGGGCTTCTCATACATTCGTGATAGAGCAGTCATTAAACCTTCGGTTGTCTTTGCCTTCCTGATATTGAAGGCAACTGACGCAGCAAGGGTCAGTCTTATTGTACCCAAGGCTTTACGGTCGAGTAGATCCCACTCTTCCTTCTTTATCTCTATCAGCTTCTTTGAGACTTCTTCAAGAGGTAGATAAAGATCCTTCTGGTAGAGATAATTCTCTATCTGCATCTTCCACAATCCGAAGTTTGAACAATTGAATTTTTTAATTTTGACCTTTACGTCTTCTGCTATCGTTGATGTTTTAAGGAATTGGCTATTGTTGCAACTCAAGAACTGTTGCAACTCAGCTACTATTGTAACTCAGAACCTGCTATAACTCAGTTACCGTAGCAATGTACTGTAGCTTCATGTGGAGGTACTATAGCTTCACGCGGAAGAAACTGTAGCAGAACGTGTTTTTTCATAGAAATGTCTGCTTTCGCGGGCTCCACCACCTTTTAGAAAACCAGGCTCTGATACCAATTCTTGGGGAGGTTTGCCCAAGATCTGAGCAATTAAAATCGTACAGAGGATAAAGAAAGAAAATAAATATAGCGCATGCCCACAAAGAGACACAGATTTATTGTGGTTCACCCAAATAATTTAGGGCTACGTCAACACTGAGTCACTACGGTATTCACTATGAACAAATAGGGGATTATAAAAGAGGAGTTACAAGAGTTTAACAAACTCTCTCGTACAAAATCCTCACTATTGTCTCTCTCGATTCCTCACACTCACTTTTGTTCAACTATATCTATTGCGTCCACTAGCTCCCTTCCTTTTATAGACAATAAAGGGGAAGAGAATTATCTGGTTGAATCAAACGTGGTGGCTGCAAATTTCCTTCCCTAAAGACTTTAACAAATGGTGTAGATCTTAAAACAAGATGGGCTGTGGGAAGTCTTCAAATGCGGGCTTCTGGATGGTGTCGATGGATTGTCTTCACATGCAACAGTCATGAGTGTCGGCCATGCCAACATGATAATTTTTAAAAAATGCAGAACACAACATGGCAGGGACATGGCAAAAGAATATATTTTTTTATTTTTTTCTATGTCATATATATATATATATAATATTTTACAAAATAAAAGTGAAAAATATATAAGATAATACTAATTAAAATTAAAAAATAACATATTTCACTATTTAATCGGCAAGAAATCATTCACAATTAGTGAATTACATTCTATCAAAAAATGATAAAGTAAACAAACACATCAACAATAAAAAAGTTGTTCCATCAATACATAAGACTATAAAGTCATAAACTATCCAAAATATTAAAACGTTATTACACTTTATTAACCATCCATCATTGTCCAATATGAAATTTATAAAGAACACACAATACAAATTAACTACTAATATTAGTAGCATACATATTCTTCTTCTTCTTCTTCTTCAATCCAACAAATTAGGGCTTCTCTCTCTCTCTCTCTCTCTCTCTCATGATTGATTTGCTTTAATGGAGATTTGCCCCCTTTTTTTTATTTTCATATTGTAAAGTTCTCTTATTTACAAAATAAGTTTCATTTTTTAGTTTTAAAATATATAGTTAAGCCCCCGTTGTGTCCACACACGTGTCCAAGGCATGTGTTGGACATGTGTCCAATACATGTTGGACACGGGTACGGCTCATTCAACGGAGTGTTCGTGCTTCCTAGCTAGTTGAATAACGATATCAACACATTGGAACATAGAAATATTCACCAAAATATGACAAAATACACCAAAACAATAAATTGTATCAATACAAATTTAAATATTTTTATCAATATTGCATAATTTTTATGGAGAAAAATGCAATAGATTGTATTTTAGTATTAATATTTGTTACTTTTGAAATGTTTCTGAAACATTCGGAAACATTTTGGAAACATGAACCATTTCTGAAATGTTTCCGAAACGTTTCCGTTTTCGAGCCAACCGAAACAACCTCTCAAAACGAAATTTTCATCCTCCTTGTGATTTAAAAGTGAACACATGACCCCCATATGGTTCGGAGTCTTTGGACTTAATTGTAAAATGGATGAAAATGTGGCAAATTTTTTAAAATGACAAAAATGCCCCTATTGAGGACAACCATTTATTTTGATATAAAAGAGCAAAATCGTCCTTTTCATGTTCTATTTTGCAGAGATAAAATGACAAAAATACCCCTGCACTGTTAATTGTAAATGTTTTCATTCATTTTACAATTAAGTCCAAATCACATTGGGGTTATGTGTTCACTTTTAAATTACATGGGGGTCATGTGATTTTTGCTCAAACCACAACGAGGTAAAGTGTAACTACCCCTAGATATTTCTCTCTCTAGAATTTGACCATAACCTGGTATAAGCATTACTACTTTGGATAGTGATCAGTAACTGTGTGTAGTTTAGCCCTGCTGGTTCAGCGGAGACTTTGGGATGTGTCTGCACTTTGCTCACAGTTTAAGTTTTCTTGTTTGATTATTGAAAATGGATTTAGGTGGTATTCACTGGTTTTGTTAACAATGTGCATACTTAGAGGGATGCAGAGGATGAAGATGGTTCTTGTAGAATCACTTCCACTGGTATTTAGGTTATAGTGTTGTTTGTGGTGGCTTACCCAAGGAGCATGAACACCTCTAAGAAGGTGCAGTACGCTTCAGACATGCATCCAAATGTGTCCGGTTGACATAGCTTAGGCAGACATGGACCACATTACAAGTAGGAAAAAATAACTTGGGATCCTATGATAAATGAGAACAATGTGGATTTCCCTATATTAATCCCTCATCCTTTAGACTTTCTAAGTTTAAAAATTCTGAAGGCTAAAGCTTTCCTAAAATAGATATTAGGAATTTTTTTTCATGCTTATTTTCCAATAGATCTTCAATGGTGAAAATCTTGCCATTAATTGCCATCCAAAAAACAAATTTGACCTTCGGAAGAAAACCTGTATATCTCCCCACGAAAAAGAACCCATCTGACCTGCCAAAGAGGTATAAAAGGATTTTACTCCGGATCTGCCAGTACTTGAGATAGACCATTTCAAGCTGTCCTCCCCCTCACCAATCTGTTCCTGTACATGAATACGCATTCCTCCTCACCAGTTCGATGGATCTAATACTTTGCTTCAGTTTATTGTGGAACTATACCACATCTTCCATGGTCACTTTCTTTTGTGAACCTATGTATAAGACAAGATTCCAATTCTTTCAGAACCAAAGCTTTATAAGATGGATGACGAAGTTCAGGCATTGGAGTAAAATAGATTGGCATCTCATCTGTTACAACCAGTAGTGTTAGAACCATAGAATTCCTCTTGTATCGCATGCTTTTTAGATACATCTTCAGCATCCAAAATGGCTTGTAACTTGTATAGTGTGATACTTTTGTGTATCCTTCAGTTTCATATCAGATCCTGATTCCATGTGTATCACAGCGAGATAATTTGAATTATCTAACCTTGAGTAGCTTGACTTTGATTTCATATCATGTCTGGACTCTCAAATGATAATGTTAGAGAACTGTCATCAATGAATTAGACATAGGAAACTAAGAAACGGAGACTAAGAAATGGAGAGTTTTCTTTGAAATCATAGGGGAAAGAGATATTTACAAATAGGGAAACCAATTTCTTTGTGAAGGCAGAGAGTGGGATCCGAGACCATAGCTACTGCATTTTGTAGCTAAGAGGCGATTCTGTCTCGTGTTGGGGTTTGCATTGTACTTCCGGATCGTCTAAGGACCATTAGATTTGGTTTAGTCCTAGGATTTGAGCCAAGGGCTTGTTTGGACTGCCATAATAAAACAAGAAGGACAATTCTGTTTTGGTTCATATATCCAAACAGCTAAGTATTCCTCTTCTATAGGTTGTAGACCTGAAAGCCCAACATGTTATTAACTACTGCAGTTGCGCCCAACTAAGGTGATTCAAATCAAATTACATTTGTTTCTCTGTGTAAACGTAAATGGAAATTAATTGATCTATCAATTAGAAGATTTGAAGGCCTATTTGGTTTGGGCCATTGGAGGCTAGCTTGTTGTCTTCCATTTGAAGATTGCAAACTCATTTACCTCTTTGATTAATAACTTGTCATTCTTTAGTTGCATATTAGTTCAATACTTGATTCTTGCAATATTTTTATGTTTTTATATTAGGATACCTCTTATTGTTTTTAACTTAATGAACATAGGGTAATGTATCTTACGATACATGATATGATACAATGCACAATACTTAAAATTGGTATAACAAAACATGGTATGTATCTCGAATTGACACCACTGGTTACAATAAAGTAAAATTATACTAAAGGAAGTCATTAATGGGTCGAAGTCACTTTGTTGTGTGACTATGGACTCTACTATATATGCAGGCACCAAATGGACATGGTAGATTCAGAAATTTGGAGACGTAATCTAGGAGTAGAAGCGAACACTGATATCTGTGCCCACTGCTTACTTGAGATATACCATACAGAAGAAGGCAAGGAGAAAGTGGGAAGTGGGATGGCCATTGCCTTTGTTACTCTAACAGAAATCAGCATGGGATGTTGGAATAACCAACAGCCAATTTCCCTTTGAAAAATGAAGAGGTCCCGTTGCACATTAATAATAGGAATATGTACTATCTGGAAACAGGAGTTGTTACACAAATTTCTTATCAATATTTCCTGAGGCTGGACAATTTAATTATCTCGTTTATGATTGAGTTTGGCCATATTTTTAATTGGCTTCGTCTTCATAGACTGGTTCTGCCTTGAAAGGACTGCGTAGGGAAAGAGTGGAGTGATTTCATTCCTGGGGTTGTCTAAGCTCATCTTAGTTTTCTTTGTTTGTTACAGGCCAGCAGCCTTGCGAGTGCTTTCTTCTGTTTTCTTCAAGAAGCATATTGACTCAAAAGCTGTGCCTGATTATTTAAGTATATGCAAGTTATCTATCTTTTCTTGGGACAGACCCCAGGAGGCCTTTCCACGTATCTGATTTAGTATGGATGTGGAATTGTAAACTTAAGAATTTGATTTGGGCCAAAATATCCTGTTTTACAGCTTTATTATGTTGCTGGACATCTTAATGTAATAGGTTGAATCAAAATGATTTCGTGATTAGTCATGTTTTTTGGTGCAACAATAAAATGTATATTTACAGGTTTTACTGTATTTTGCTTTTGAATTAGATTTTCCTGAATATCTTTTTTGTTTTTTTGGTGCAGGCTGAGAGAGACCCAACACCCTTGCATCGTGCAGCAAGATTGCTAATAAATTCTCAAATGGAGAATGGAGATTTCCCACAGGAGGTAATTCTGCAATGCTTTATGCCTAGTCTACATTATTGGAGTGTCTTTGAATTTTCTAAAAATATATTACCCCCTATTTCTAGTACATTTCCTTGGAAATAAAAGAGCATAACCAGGTGCAAGACTTTCTTCAACTTGATATATCATTTTTGAGAACTCTCAAATTTTAAGTGATGCTATTACTTGCAATTTGCATTAACTTTTGCACCTTCTAATTGTCGTTACTTCAACTGATTTTTCTGGAAGTTCCTTGGAAATTTGTTCTTCATAAAATTTTGCAATTTTGGGAAAATGTATGTAATTAATTCAGCACCGTAAGAAAAAGATGCAGAGAAAAACTTCCTTTTATTTCTTTTCACAGAACTGTTACTAAGAATTGCACTATCGGATTATACGAGAAGAACAGACTAGAAAGCATCTTTCTGAAGTGGGAACATTAAGACTCCGTACTTTAACAGTAACTAAGTGCTTGCTATGAACCTATGACTTGTTGTACACGTGATGTTTTTACCTTCAACACATGTTGGTTTGAAATAATTGGGTATATACCACTCAAACCTTGGTGGGAATATGACCTAAAGGAAATTTTGAACCAAATATATCTTGGTTGAAATTCAGATATATTACAATATATCTATTTCCTGAATTGAATAAGTTTCATTTGTTTTTTCATCTGTTCTTTTAGGATAAATTACACGACACCCTAAGAAACATGGATATGGATACCGTTACGAAACGATACGAACATTCCAACATGGCACTTTAAAAATATAGGACAAGGACATGGCGGGGACATGATAACAAATAAATATTAGTTTCCTATATATACATTAAAGTTATAACTCTATTCATTTTTCACGTTACTAAATTAGTAAATATATATTAAAGGAGCCAAAAAAGGGTGTGCAACCTTGTACAAATGGTCTATATATCTTATGAACCAACTGTATATTTACTGGGCCAAAAAATCCCCCAAAAAGATCTACAAAAGATCATAAAGAAAATGGAAGGTCTCCCACAGCCAAAAGCTTAAGGAGGCAAGCACCATTCCCTTCAAGTAATGAATGGAGCACACTCAACCCTCTATCCAGGAAGTTTACAAATGACCTATACAACCTATGGACCACCTATATATTTGCAAGTACATACAAATCTCCCAAAAAAATCTAGAAAAGTGTATGTAGAAAAAGAGTCTCTCTGTCAACCAAAAATATCATAATACAATTGCCATCCCTTCAAGCAATGAAAAAAATATTCTGCGTAGTTAAAAGATCTCATATTCCTCTCCACAAGTGCCACATTAGACATAAGGAGTAGTTTCCCAAGCCTTCCTATCATGATCCCTCAGACATCCACTACTCCAAGAAACATAGACATTCCTAGCTGAATACTCAACTCCAAACATGTATTATACCAGACTCCAAATCTCTCTTGTAATTGGGCAATTTAGTAAAATAATAAGTTATAATTTTTTACATTTTATAAGTTCGGAAAAAAAGCGTGAACAAAAATTCCCTGTATTTATTTTAAAAAGCTCTATTCCCTAAACAAATTTGAAGTTTTAGATTTTGAGGTTCCTAGAATTAAAAAGACTAAAGAAGGAATTAACATGCATACATCCATTTTTTCATTTTAATTTGGCTCCAAACATATTTTCTCTAAACTTACACTGACACCCATGTGTTTCATGTGTGTCCAACGTTGAGTAACAAACATATGTGACACTTGTTTTGTGCATTTTTTATGAATTTTTTACTAGTTGAACTGTGGTATTTTTTACTAGTGGGTGACCCTGTTGTGCTTCAGTCGTCTTCTTGTTCGATTCAACGGACTAGGGTCTCTCTCTCTCTCTCTCACACACACACACACGCACAAACACACAGACACACAGACACACACACACACACACACACACACACACACACACACACACACAATCGATTTGTTTGGACAAAGATCTGCCTTCTTTTCTTTAATTTTAGATTTTAAAGTTTTCTTATTTACAAAATAAAATTTTTTAGTTTAAAATTTATAGTTGAGTCCCTATGTCTCCCTAAAGTGTTCAAAATGGGACACGCGTGTCCAAGCTATTTGCATGGAGTGTTCTATTTAAAAATAAATAAATAAGAAATCGGACACGTAAAATGGAGTGTCGACACTTGTCCGAGTCTCTCCCATGCGTGTCAGTGTCTAACACGGGTTCGACTTCTCTAACTGATTGTTTGTGCTTCCTAGCTTTTCACAATCCCAACTCCTATTGTTGCCTAAGCCCACTTCCCACCGCCACCTAAACCACTTCCCACCACCACCCAAACTACCTCCACAAATGCACCTTGTGCTACCACCCAAACCACCTTAGTGGACTGCCCATCCAGACCCATGATCCACTGCAATTGCCACTAGGCCCACCGCCTATAGCCATCAGCCTCCATATTAGCCATCTGCTACAAGTGTCACCCACAACGTTCATGATTTAGCAATTGCGGTGGTGGTTGGATTTGAGTGGTGATGAAGCACAACAGGGTTGAACTGTGGCAATGTAATTAAGTTGAGAGGTTAATGTTGTGTTTGGATCAAGGATTTGTTGCGAGAAAAGGATATAAAATTATATCGTATGTTTGGTTATTTGAGAAAGTGGAGGGTAAGAGAATATAAAAAGGAAATAAGTAAGAATTTGGAATCTCCTATTTTCTTCTCTTTTCCTTTTCCTTTTCCTTTTCGTTTCCCCAGGTTCCCGTAGCCATCATTGGCCAGTTGAAACCCCACACCCCCCCCTTCTCTGTCTCATATAATCCTATCTAGTTTGCCTTGTATACATATAAATGTTATATATGTGTGTCTATACATTTATGTCTACAATATGTATATATCTATGATATATGATGATGATGCCCACAGGTATTTCAATTATATTTTGTAATTATTTCAAAATAATTTCTTTAATTTTTTTCTGATAATAATTGAAGTAATATAGGTATCAAAGCCTTGTTTCAGAGAAAATTTGAGAGAGAAAGATAGAGATTGTTTGCCTTTTGTTTTAAGCAAATTATGGGTTGCTTATTGATGGATTTGTGATATGTGGTGGCTGTGAAGGTGGTGTGTGGGTTTAGACGTTGGGTGTGCTAAGTTGTGGTTGGTGGGTTTGGGTGACGGATTACCATGATGGGCGGTGGATTTGGGAGCTGGGTTCGCTAAGATGGTCGATGACAGTCGTGGGTTTGGGTGGCTAGTAAGCTGAAGTGATTGGTGTCAGTGGTGAGAAGGTTGCCAACAGCACAAAATGGCAGATAACACATTGGCAAGAAGGGTACTTACAAAAAAAAAAAAAAAAGGAAAAAGCCACATTGGCAAGAAGGGTTGCTTCTTGTTTCATTCATGGAGCAGGATTCAGTTAACTTAGCCAACAAAGTGTTACGGGCTAAGTTCTGTAATCAAAATACCAATAAAATATGGAGGGAATAAGTGACAATTTATCGTGTCTATTAATTCCATCCATCCAATAACTTTGTTTGGGGAGGGGTTATTTTGAAAACCTGATGGGGTCTCTGTAATTGTCAAAAACTTCAGGGGGTTGGGGGTGTTTGGGGGTTCAAATTTTCACTGGTGGAAACTTGGGTTTGCCTCACAAGGGAAAACTTGAAAATTTGGTTGTTTTGTTAAAATAAATCCAACCCAACATAAAGGCAGAAAGGAGTTTAAAGAAAGAATGAGACCTAAACCATTGAGAACCCATAAAATGGTGTCATTTCATTGTGTTCCATGTTAGATTAATAAAAGGTTCTCCAGCGTACGGAAGCCAAGACTGATATTGGAACCATCGGTAAGATGATAGGACAAGGTTGTCATATAATATGTAAAATGAAATTGGTCGTGATGAATCTGATGGCTCCATTTTCAGCAAGAACTTTTACTAAAGCAATATATTATTTTAGGACATAAATAATACCAAGAAAAATGGAACTTTTTCACTTTATGGGACATTGAAGTGCACCTTATTGTCTGAATGTTCCACTTTATATTTTCATAATTGTTTTCTATTTTTTTTTTCTTGCAGGAGATCATGGGGGTCTTCAATAAAAACTGCATGATAACTTATGCTGCCTACAGAAACATTTTCCCAATTTGGGCTTTGGGAGAGTATCGTTGTAGGGTACTTCATGCCCAATGAAAAATTAGTGACTGGTTCTAAGTTTGGCGTATTTACTTTTGATATTTCCTGTTTCTTGATTAGGATTTCATATTTTAGCCTTTTTTATTTTATTCTTTTGATAATCTATATTAGCTTCCGTGGATGCTCAAAAGTTGCAGTAGGTTACTTAAACGTAATATAATATAGTGCTGGTACATTTTCATTTGTGTAAGCTTTTGTATACTGGCCGCAATTCCTCATCAAGTGATTTTACAGTGAGTTTTGCAATGTTATCAACTTCCATGCATCTGTAATTGCAATCGTGGATGCTAGGGCGGGACCAGCAGTTTCTACTTTGATATTTTTCCCATGAAGAAAAGTATTCTTAAAAAAAAAAAAAAAAGGGAATTAGAATGATTTCACTCCAATTATATGAGTTGATGGTGTGTTTTTGGATCTAAACTTGCTGAGAGTTTTACATTGAAGAGCAGCCATCTAACACAATCAATTCATCATTGTGGAGTTTGATCCCCCGCTATAATATAACAAAAACGAAATCGTACTTTGAAGCTCATTAGGCAACTTTGCAGGACTAGTTGTCTGACAGCCCATGACATGGCAATGAATTAACAGTTGTATTTTTGACATCCAAGGAAACAGCCTCTCTGCACGAGAGAGTAAGGTTGCATGCATGTGACATTGTCCCATACGTTGCAATGGCAGGAACCTGGGCACTGTTGTTTTATTTTTTTTTATTTTGGTTTCCATTTTTTGAATTTTCAGAATGAAAACAATTGAAACGTTGGTGACATAACTGTTTTTGAACTCGCCCGGTTGAATTGTTTTTGTTTTGTTATGAATGCAAATATAAAAACTTGTAAAACTGTTGTAAAGGAGTTTCCAACATTGATACCAAAAATGCCCTTTGCTATCTTCTTAATGCAGTTGCAAGAGTTCAAACAATCAAGCACAGAAAATACGGATTCTATAAGCCTAAAAGTGTCAATTTAAGCAAAATAATGTAAAAAAGAGGGGACTCACACTCACAAAAGGGAATTGGCATGAGGTAATGGCCTCTGGTCATTAGATTGTTGAAGTAAAAGATTATGGTTTGCAGTAGCAAGTAATTATCTTTGGTCTCTGAGCAGACTATGATTTCTAGGGGCCCAATTTATGGGGGATGATAGAAGATGATGATCACAAAGTCCCAAGTCTTCCTGCCATTTATGGTTTGCAGTAGCAAGTAATCTACCAACCCAATTATGGGGGTGGTAGATTGTTCGTTTTCATGTCTAGAATGACTGACCAATCCAAACAAAAGGATAAAAGAGAAGAAGGAAGCTTGCAGTGCATGCATTATAATTGGAATAGAACACCATCTTACCTTTAAAGATGTGGCTTAACATTGTCAAACACAATCTTAATTGAAGTCAATCATTTTCGACTTTAGCTAATTTAGACCTTTAACGAGCCTGATTGGTCACCGCTGGTTTAACAGTCCGAAATCAGTAAACTAAACTGAAACTCAACACTGTCCTCTGCAAAATGATTCCAAGTTTGAGAACACAGGACCAAATAAACTGCAGGTAGAGCCATAAACCACAGAGAGAGAGAGAGAGAGAGAGAGAGAGAGAGTTTTCAGGGGCTATGCTTCCTTTTTTATTCAATCTAATTCAAAATCACTTGCTCTTGAAAAGGAAGGATGATCTTCTTGAAAAGTTCCATACTCCTTTGGAGTCATATATATATATATATATATACACACTTTATATATGTTGGAATGAGTACTAAGCATGTTGATGATTATTTATTTTGAAGTGGGGTCGGTCGGATACCAACAAAATCCTATTTTGAAATTAATGAAAGAAAAAGTAACTAGCTAGCTAAGCTTGTTAGGCCAACTCAAATGTCCTTTCGGAATGGTTGTTTATCTATCACTACGTTAGCAACCAAATTGTTGTAAAATCTTTTAAGCTATTGCAAAAGTGGTGTGACGAGCTTTTGTATCATAGTTAGTGTCAGGAAATCTCGAAGTAGTAGTATTATCGAGAGGATGATGATGATATATATGCCAAGGAAAATATCCCTAGCTGTAAATTTCTTCCAGATGATGATAGAAAATCTACAGGCTCCTAAGGAAGAGAAGAAAGATATATACTTACAATGGTTAGAACAAGTCCAAGATACATATAATTAAAAAAAAAAAAAAACCATAGCCAAGCAACCAAGCAAATGGAGTATGATTAAGTAGCAATATATATATATATATATATATATATATATGTATATGTATATATATATACAGTAGGTACGTTGCACTCAAAATAAATCATTCCCTTATTAGATTGCGCAAGAAATGGTGCCAAACCATTTAAAATTGCAAAACAAGGTCAATTCTCCCAGCAGAAACCGATAGAGCATATCATTTCGACAGTGAACTATCAATCTGAGCATTATTTGGTTCATTATCTGTTCACTCATTGATAAACATTTTTATTTAATGTGCTCGACTACAAATCAGAAACTGGAGCTCTTAAAAGATAGATAGAAGGATTTAAATATTTTCATCCAAACAGTGATTCCACACTTTGTAAGTTGTTCTCGTCTTAACTTATTTTCATCCATGCATGTATGAAATGTTTTTGTTTTGGACTATGATGCTTTATATTTTGGACAATGATGCTTTATATTTTTGCTCCATGACTTTTAGTGCTGAAAAATCGATTACAATTCTAAATATCAGGAACACCGGTGCCCTCTAATTACCCATTTCACAGGGAGGAAATGGTCAAGGAGTTGAAACAAAAAATAAAAGGAAGAGAATGCTTACAAATAGAACATTCACTTACATTCCGAGCCAATTCTAAATTTAAATTTAGAAACAAAACAGTTTTCTACGTCAGGGATAATTAGAATGTCCTTGCAACATTATTGGGATATGCTTCTGAGCATAGCAGGATCCACTTGCTTTGGAAAATTTGTATGGGTTTCCAGTAAGGCTTGGTAAAAAAGAATATATAACAATATTATAAAAATCGCTTATGCTTGTACATATACCAAGAAATATGCTTCTGAGTGGGTTGTTGCTGATTTAGTAAGTGGTCGATAATGAGAGAAATGATTATGTAAATGCACAAATTTTCTACCCCTATGGGGTCCTACTTGTCATGAGCATTTCACTTCACATTCCATGATTATGAATAAACAGATATAACATATATATATATATATATGCTATATAGTTCAACCCTTCAATTTCAATATAGCAGAGGATTCATCAAGTGCATTAATCTGTAATAGATTGAAACCTTCAAACTAGTTCTTAATTTCTTGAAGTATCACATGATTAGTGCAGATCCAACTTCGGTCAGGTTTGCACTAAACTTGGGAGTCCACTATTCAGACTGACCGAGAATTAGCACAATATGATGACACAGCAGTCTTTTAAAATTCTGACTTTAAGACATTTAATTGAACAGCTGAGAACTGCTTTGAGCTATTTAAATTTAGGAATGAATCAAGTCACCATCTCACCCTTAAAGAATTAACTTGGCTGGCTGCGGGAAAGGTTCTTTACTCCCACCCCAGTTAAAGTTAAGTATAACATTCTCAATTCTGTTATATTATCCAGACTGGTGATGAGAATGGATATATATAGGGTCTTTTATGAAAATATATTTATTTTAATCAATATATATTAAACAAGAGTTAAAATTTGAATATTTACAAAACCCCGGCTAAACATCATTAGGGATGACGTTTTTAAAAAAAGCGTTAACGTAATGACGCTTTACATTTAATTTTCTCTACCAAATTTGAATTCTCGAATAATAACGAAAAGCGTCATACCTATTGACGATTTCTATATTACAAGAAAATCGTCATTTGCAATGACGTTTTCATCTTCAACTAAAAACGTCAGTGTGAATGACGTTTTCATACCAGCAAAAAAATTTTTTTGGCTGATTCACAATGAACTAACTCTTTCACCACTAAGTCCTTCACCGAGACTCCGTTCGACGCGCCATCAGCGCTCGTAGCTGTAGTTTGCCAAGACGGTGCTGTGTGTTGAGTTTCGCGTTAGAGGGAGGCCGTTTGCAAGATTTGCCATCCTCGAATCCCGATTCCAAAGTTTTTCTAATCGCCAAGTCTTCGGGAAGGAAAAATGCACTAACTTCTTCACCAAGACTCCGTTCGACTCGCCGTTAGCGCCCGCAGCTGTAGTTTGCTGAGACGGTGTTGTGTGTCGAGTTTTGCGCCAAATGGAGGCCGTTTGTAAGATTTGGCATTCCCGAACCCCGATTCCAAAGTTTTTCAAATCGCCAAGTCTCAGGGAAGGAAAAATGCACTAACTCCTTCACCGGGACTCCGTTCGATGCACCGTTAGCGCCCGCAGCTGTAGTTTGCTGAGACAGTGCTGTGTGTCGAGTTTCGAGCCAAACGGAGGCCGTTTGCAAAATTTGGCATCCTCGAACCTCGATTCCAAAGATTTTCAAATCGCCAAGTCTCTGGGAAGGAAAAATACACTAACTCCTTCACCGGGACTCCGTTCGATGCGCCGTCAGGGCCCGTAACTGTAGTTTGCCGATACGGTGCTGTGTGTCTAGTTTTGTGCCAAACGAAGGCTATTTGCAAGATTTGGCATCCCCGAACCTCGATTCCAAAGTTTTTCAAATCGCCAAGTCTCTAGAAAGGAAAAACGGCACTAGCTCCTTCACCGAGACTCCGTTCGACGCACGGTCAGCGCCCACAGCTGTAGTTTGCCGAGATGGTGCTGTGTGTTTAGTTTAACGCCAAACGGAGGCCGTATGCAAGATTTGGCATCTCTGAACCCCGATTCCAAAGTTTTTCAAATCGCCAAGTCTCCAAGAAGGAAAAATGGCACTAACTCCTTCACTAGGACTCCGTTCGATGCGCCGTTAGCACTCGCAGCTGTAGTTTGTCGAGACAGTACTATGTGTCCAGTTTTGTGCCAAACGGAGGCCATTTGCAAGATTTGGCATCCCCGAATCTCGATTCCAAAGTTTTTCAAATCGCCAAGTCTCTGGGAAGGAAAAATGGCACTAACTTCTTCACCGGGACTCTGTTCGACGCGCCGTCAGTGCCCGCAACTGTAGTTTGCAAGACGGTGCTGTGTGTCCAGTTTCACTCTAAACGAAGGTTGTTTGCAAGATTTGGCATACCCGAACCCCGATTCCAAAGTTTTTCAAATCGCCAAGTCTTCGGGAAGAAAAAATGGCATTAACTCCTTCACCGAGACTCCGTTCGACGCGCCGTCAGCGCTCGTAGTTGTAGTTTGTCGAGACGGTGTTGTGTGTCTAGTTTCTCGCCAAACGTAGGCTATTTGCAAGATTTGGCATCCCCGAACCCCAATTCCAAAGTTTTTCAAATCACCAAGTCTTCGAAAAGGAAAAATTACTTAGTCTCGCTAGTTTTTGAAAAGTTTTTGATGTGTTTATGAATTTTAGTACTCATAAATGTTTGAAAATATGAAAATATATTACTGAAAACTAACGACATATACATGAGTTTTGTACAAAAAAATACATCCTTTGTACAAAAAAATAGATAACATAAGTGAGCACATCCCGACCACAAGGAAGCATATAAAATACATCCTATGTACCATATGCAGGTGCTCATCTAGGTCTCTTGCTTCTGCGATATACAATGGGGAGCACTGTGGGTGCCTCAGCATGCGGGACCACATGTCCTACAACTGCCTCATCAACCTGTGTGGTCAGTGCTGGTTGCTCCTGGATGATCTTTGAGGCCTGTGGCCTATCATCTCCACCTACCCCCTGCTAAGCCTATATCTGTCCAGGTGATGCCTCATCTATCTATTGGTGCACATCCCTAACTCTCGCCTCATCTGCCTGTAAAGTCAATGGTGGGTGCTCCTGCGTGATCTGTGAAGCCCACTCTGCTGGTGAAGGTGAATGGTGCACTGTCTTATCATCTAACCCTAAAAGAGGTGATGACGGGCCGGTGAAGATTAGTATAATGACTCTATCAAAAACGGTAGTAGCTATCATCCTCTGGAACTCGTGCATCTGAGATCCACCCTCTACCTATCCTGTGCCTATCCTGTACCTCTCCCTCTACCTCTGCGTGGAGATCCCGCACGTCCTCTCCCCCTGCCAATCAGCTGTGGCTCAATTGCCTGTGCCATAATGTCACCCCCGGATGTAGACGGTGCTGCTGAATCTTGATGATATTGTACAGGGGAGACACGATGATGAGGGGCCGTCAAAGGATCTGGTCGAATGTAAGATGTGGACGGCCTAACATCAATGGAATGCAATGGCACCTGACAGGATGAGGATGGCCCAGATGTGCTGGCCGATGGACCCACCAGAGTAAAAGGGTCAACTATATTTGAAGGGGATGGCATTGGAATGGGGGACGACATGGCTGCATTCGCAGCTACGACCTCTGACCGGTGTGGCACGTGACTGGACATGGAAGGCCCTGCTGTGGGATGCGATGAACCTACAGGAGTGGAAGGGTCAGCTCTATCTAAGGGGGTGGCACTGCAATGGGGGGGTGGCATGGCTGGAGCAACAGGTACAGCCGCATGTATACGGTAATCCTCTCGTATAATGTGCGGGGTCGTGTCACACATGTCACAGATGAACACAAGCGTCTCTAAACCTGTATCAGCATTGTATCCACGAATGGTGTCGGCCGCCGCTACTACATAAGGGTGACACAATGGGCTTGTAGCACAATAAATCATAACGAATATTATATTAGAAATATTCAAAATTAAGAGATTTATTTTATTCAATAGTAGTCTACTTTATATGCTGTTATACAATACCCTTACCAAAATATCATGCCTCCCCCCCACTCCAAGGTAGCCAGCCAAAGGCCTGTGTGCCGAATTCCCAATCAAGGGGCGCATGATAGATCGGTACCACCTTACATAAGGGTCGTGGCGTGACATAGGCTCCTCTGTAAGGTCATCAACAATAATGTGCTGCCGTCACTCTCTCCATCTAGTGACAAAAGGATTATGGAATTGCAACCAATCTGTGTTAGGCCTACCCCGCCTGTCTATGCTATGAAGACCAATACTAGTGTCGGGAGCTGTAGGTATGACTTGGCGACAACCAAACTGTCAAAGAATGCGACTAGGCAAATGTCACTCGACCACGTCAAAGCATATAAGTGGAACCTCAGCCATCCATATGTCACTCCCACTACGACAATAATCAGGGAGGGTATCGCTGATCTCACCGTGCTGACCATAAGGCTGTCACACAAACTAAATCATGCAATATAAATGTCAGCTTATGAGAGAAATACCTATTACTGTACTTGGTTTACATAATGTAAGAATAAAAAATGTAAGCACTTGAAGGTATACCTCATCATCTCTCAGCCGATCAAACTGATTTCTATACACTGCAACAACGTGGGTGGGGACTTTATCCAGTACAAACTTACTCTTCCACCTTATTTCAAAACAATACAAAATATATTTAAATAACATTCTAAGTTGAATAGTAATTGCACATTTCATAACTCTTTTTATTTTTAATTTATAAGTACAATACCTAGCACCCTATGGCCTAGCGGGTAGGTGCTGCTGATCTCCAATGTTTAGCGGTTGCTATCCAAAAGTCGGTGCAACACACCGATGTGGGCTAATCCTAGGAAATATCTCCTAGGCCCATATTTGTTACACAAATAGCAGAACATAATAAAGAATGCCCTATAAAAAGTCATAAAGATATAATATTTCCTATAACGACCACATACCTGTAGCAACACCAAAATACCTCATATATCCTTTGTGTCGGTCTTAGTTGCCAGACACATCATCCAATAAAGGCAAGGGCTGCCGCACCCCAATTATATTGGCCGGCCTGATCGAAATCTCGAAGGAATGGTAGATACATCAACTTGACCAAGTTCTGTGACTTATCTGAAAATACTAACCCCCCAATAAGCTGCATGATATATGCCCTAGCATAATACAACACAATAACCTCGTCAGCATCGTCTGGCAACTGCTGAAATGTGGTAGATAGCCACAAAAGCCTAAAATGGCCACCACTGAAATCCTGGATGTTAGGCTCAACGCCCAACAACTCTCGGCAAATCTGCCGCCAATGCTGTACGTCACCCCCACCATCTAGGCCTCCAATCGGCTCACCATCAACAGGCAGGCCCACCAACACAAACACGTCTTATAATGTCACAGTGGCCTCTCCAACTAACAAGTGGAATGTATGAGTCTCCTGCTGCCACCTCTCGACCAAGGCTGTGATAAGTGGGCGGTCAAGCTGAATATAACTAATCTGGTACAACCCGTAGAAACCGGCACGCATCAAGTATGATACAATCCGAGAGGATAAAGGTCTAGCCCAGCATACGGCGTCATTACGGCGACAATGAAGCACCTGGTCACACTGTAGGAAGAAATAATGAGATAATAAATAAAGAAATATATAACAACAAAAATATAATATTTTCCAATACGAAGTCACAAACTTGCTCATGCATCCATATACTAGAGGACTTGTGATGCTCCTGTAAAGTGAGAACTGATGGGTCAATAAGTCCGGGTAGTCTAGCCATGTCTATATCCATAAAAACTGTGATGTACACATACTATAAAGTTAGCTAAAAATGACTGAGAATTAACTACATTAATGCAAATAAAAAAATAAAAAAATTACAAAAAAGCGATACAACTAAATGTTAATAACCAACAAGTAAATGCTAATAACAATATTACAAATGTCATGACCTATCATATGACTATCAATGCACCATAAGGCTATCATTGGACAGCGTTGACAACCATAAAGTAAAAGCCGGTGGACAATGTTCACTATAATAATGTATAGTCCATTGGGTATTACGATTTTCTATAAATAATGCCCCCATCATCTACGAACAATGCCTCATCATCTCTCACACCCTTATTTACTCACTGTCATTTGTAAATTAATGGCTATTGGAGGTGTAAGTAGTTCTAATAGTCGCCAACATGCTCGAGTGTGGATCCTACCTCTGTTCCACGATGAGTATTGGTGGAAAAAATACTCAAGCCCAAAGGAGTATTATGTTGGCTTACAACAGGAGTGGCCATTCAAGGTGAAAGAGCAGGAGGGATTGGTAAGAGATCTACAAAATCTCGGGGTTCGAATAACGCATCGACGCTCTCAGCAGATGCCAAGGAGGAACAAGGCAGATTATGAAGAAGCAGTAGCACGAATAAGGCGAGAGAATAACCAAATGTTGATGCGACAATGTCGTTACTTCATGCTCAAACTCGCCACCGAAATGGCCGAGGCTAATGGGAGAGAACTGATGCTCAGGGAACGAAACAATGTATTAAGTAACGACCAGTATCTATCAGACTATTATATGTCCGATAAGGAGTGACTTACACACTTATGTCCATTTGAAGGAGTGTTTATGTTTATGTTCATTGATTTGCAGTGATGTAAGGCTCATGTACTTTGTTTGTATTTTGGAATTAATACATAAGGTAGCTATCTGCATGAAGATTTAAAAAATGAGGTTTTATTATAAAGTTCATAAAGCTGTTGAACGTAGTAAAGAAACATACATGAAATAAAATTCATACAAGAATCATGAAAGCCCAAAACACAATAAACCCCATACAATAAACGTCATGGATTTTCATCTTCATTGAACGTGTCAATGCTAGATTGATATTGCTCATCATTCATAGCACGTAAATAAAATTCTGTCTCATCCATTAACCCCTCCTCAGCAAGCTCAGTCGCGGACAAATTGAAGGAGTCGCGGCACAACCGCATTTGCATTCGATTCTCCTTTTCACGAAAATGGTGCAACGCCTTCTGCAACAACTGAGGAGTATTTGTAGGCATATTCATTGCTAATCGATGAGGAATTAGAAGATTGGATGCTTGCAAGCCTGTAACCAAATTCTGAGTTCTTATAGTTCGATATGACAACTCTTCTAACATTGTACTAACAGTGCTCCGTGTGTAATGCTTATTTGGATCCAAAGGATACTCAAAAACTTCTTCATCGTATGTAACCCAATGACGACCATAGCCTTGAAAATGTCATCAACAGTGTCTGTCGTCATGACTGAGCAGTATTAGCACAGTTTTATAGTTGAAGTTCCACCCTCGTAAAGGTAGTATTTATACAATCCATTCCATCTCCTTGCCTGCACTCATGAGTTGTCGTGTCAATTAAAGTCTGCATGTCAAGCCTAAATCCATTTCAGCAATCACGTGAAGCCATTATAGGCATTGCACCGTTAATGCAAGAGGCTGCATAATTTGACATGACAAGTCCATAAAAGGCTAAGAAAAATGTCATCAATCTCAATCCATTGCAGTCATTTGGAAGTATTTATTATTAGGGTATTTCAAGCTTCATGTCAAGCCTAAAAAGTTATGTACCATACCCTATAGTCTGTTACCATTTCAGGAATCACGTGAAACCATTATAGGCATTGCACCGTCTCTATAAGAGGCTACATAAATTGACATGACAAGTCCATTAAAGGTTAGGAAAATAGCCTTCAGCCTCAGTCAATTTCAGCCATTTTGAAATATTTATTGTTACTCCATTCAAAGCTTCACGTGAAGCCTGAAAAGTAATGTGCCATACCTATCATGTCACGAGGGGTTAATGCAAGTCTTAAGTGAAGGATCACATAACAAGTGTTCAGTATGAATCCATTGCACTGTACGAAACCCTTCACGTGAACCATTGAGTCTAAAACCATGACATTATCCTCCACATATTGGCATCACTTGGGTAATCAGTTGCAGGTTTCACGTGAAGCTATTATAGCCTATATAAGTTGTGTGACAACGTCAATAAGTCATAAACCTCACCCACACCTACAAAGATGCCGAAGCGAAAATGCTTACGGGGTGCGTCGTCTAGTTGTTCAGTCCCAGGCGACGACACGCACTCAAACAACTGAACCTCTTTGGACTTCCTTAGGGTGGGTATGTATACAGATGCAATCGGTAACAAATGGTATGGCCGAAAACGTCTATTTCTCAACAAACCTATTGTAATGCACGATACGATGGGTCCGGTTAGCCACATATTCATTGGTGAGGCGTCCCAACGACCACCCCACGGTGTGACAGATGAACAATGCAACAGGTTGAGGTTGCCATGGGAAGACTTACTCGATAAACGACATGAACAAGAGATGTATTGCCGATGGCATGGCCTCCGTGTCCCAAAGGCCCGTTCAGCTAAGGTGTTAGGCAGTCCGTCATATTCAAGTAGTAAGGTCATAAAAGCGCTCAAACGCGAGATTGACCAACTGCAACGAAGGTTGGATAGGTATCACTTTACAGAGAATGCGAAGAAAGAATGTGCTGATCCAACACAACGAATAATAGACATTATTGAAGATCCGTTGCTAGTATTTTACCCAAAACTTTTGGACTTCTCAGAAGAAGAAGGCGACAATGACTATATTAACTATCTACCTAGTAGCCTTTCGGTTATTGGCAAACCACTGTGCTGTTACGAATATGGTCTATAAAGCTTATTCATATTTCTAGTTAAGTTTGTTGTGAAGTAACTTAATATGTAAGGGTAATATTTGCTATCTTATGTTTCATATAAAATGTCCATGTAGTGGTCATATTTGAAATTTTCTATTTCATGTAATATGAGTCCATGTTATTTTAAGTTCATGATTCGATAGGGACAAGACAACTACTTTACATAACAAAATAAATTACATACATAACAAAATACAGTTACTTAAGGTGTCCAAAATACATTAAGGTGTCCAAACAATAACTACTACTATGCCACTTGCCAAAGCCTCTCCGGACATTTTTACTTGTTATGCACAGTTTGTTAACAAAGACTACAGTGGTAGCTGTGCTTTTGCCTGGAGGTGTTCATTTTATTGTAAATACGGGTCGTTTTGGGCCAACCTGGCTTTAGATTCAGTGATCACAAACGCCCTGTATTGGGGAGCAACGTGGGCATACTACTCAAGGGCCAGTAATCTTCATGGGGCATTGGGCTAAAATAGAATCCCAAATGTGTGGGTATACATCAATTCTATACTTTGGCACCACCAAGTAAAACGGATCGACGCCTAAGTCCGTGGTGACATTAAGCATGTGCGAACAAGGATATTTGTTGATGATGTATTTCGAACAAGTACAGCTCGGCTGGTTAAGTCTTACAACCTGCTTGTGCCCACCCAACATCCTGTGGTGTGTGGTTTCGACCTTATATTCACCTTTATGCTTGTGAACGAAATTGAAATTAGTTTCATTATCACAAAAATACTGGTCATTTTAAAAGTAATGGCAGCGCATTTACCTATTAAACGCTCTCAACAAATGTGTATTTCCTTTGCACTGGTATTTTCTATTTGTTTTTGTAGCTTGCGGCCATACCTCAAACCAACAGCCCGATTCTTAATACAATCAATTCTCCTCTCATCAAAATACTTAACAAGCCGATGGAATGTAGTTTCCACACATGCCGTGATGGGCACATTCCGAGCGCCCCTCAATACACTGTTAAATCCCTCCGATAGGTTTGTTGTCAAAATCCCCCCCTACAACCTTCATCATGTGCAAGTGTCCACTTTTCAGCCTCCATCTCTTGTAACCAATTTAATGCCTTTGGTTTAAGATTTTCAATCTCCTTTATAATTAAGTTGAATTTCCAAATTTGATGGCAACTACCAGCCCTCCATACCAAATCCATAAGTTTCGTGTTACTGAATTTCTTGTTGATGTTGCTGGGGATGTGCCTGAGGCAATATCGATTATATCCAACAGGTCGCAAATACATATGTTACCAGTACCGTGCAATAGCTTTCAACAGCCCTTGTGCTTATCAGATATCAACGTGATGCCCTCACGGTTTTGCACTACATGCCATCTCAAGTTTTTAATAAACCATGACCACGATGCTGTAGTCTCTTCGTCTACAATGGCAAAAGCAAGTGGTAAAATGTGTTCATCGCCAGTTGATGCAGTAGCTACCAGCATCTTCCTAGTGTATTTTCTATTAAGGAAAGTCCCATCAATGCCGATAACAAGAGGGTAGTGAGCGAATCCATAGATGGCGGGTTTGAAAGCCCAAAACACATAATTAAACACCACCTCATCTGGCGTAGTCGACGGCAACACATTCCAGTCTACAACTATCTCAAGATTAAAGGTCTGTAGTGCCGTCATGTATCGAGGAAGCTTCGTGTACGACTCATCCCAGTTCCCAAATATCACCTCAATGGCTCTTGTTTTTGCAAGCCATGCGTTCCTATAAGATACTGTGTGCTTCAATGCAGCTCGTACAGTGGTGATAAGTGATTCCACCTTCGTTTCCGCTTTTACCTGTACATAAACATCGACCACATTCAAGTGTACACATAAACAACTCCTGTTTTAATTTTAAATTACATTGGTTTAAAAGAAATATAGTTTACCTTAACTGAGTCTAGTATGACCGTCGTAATGAGATCAGTATCAATGTTACAGTGGTCCCTCTGCAATCTTGCAAACACACAATGATATGGACCGAGATACATCTTTACCTCAAAGAAACCATGTTTCTCTTTCTTTGATGCTCAAAACCTCCAGCTGCAATCATGTTTGCACCTTACAGCCCCAATCTTCTTGCCCGTTTCCACCACCATATACTGTTTTCTTTTTTTTACATTGTACATCTTTACTGCATATTTCACCAAATCTTTGTCTTTAAAGATCATCCCCTTTTCGAACTTTATGATCTCCGGGGTCCATACGTTCCCACGACAATAAAGGTCCTGACTAGTTATGGTAGCGTCACCACCCCCTTCCAAGTTTGTGAAAAAAGGGATATGAGTGTACCGTTCGGGTATATCAACTGAGGACAATGGCGATTCACCAAATTCAGGCCCCTCATCATCAGATTCATCATTAGCCATTAGTTCAGCGTCAATGTCCTCGACCATGTCCAGATCAGGACCTGCACTGTCAAGTACACATCCCTCAGCTCCATCACCACCCATATTAACGTACTCGTCAACAGGCCGGTGGAACCTGTCAACTGGGGAAGTCAATAGGTGTACTGGAGATAAACGCTCAGCCCCTGAACTTGTACCAATGTCGTATTGCATCTGTGATCCCTCCACTATGTATGACCCATACGTTGGATAATACGGGTGTGGGGACATATCGGCATACTGTGAAGCCCTGGTGTAAGATTCTTCAGTCAACATCCCAGTGAATGAGCCGGGAACATTGTATACCCCATAACCTGAATACATTGGATCTGGTACATTCAACCTACTCATTATGTTCTATTTTTCCACGTATAGTTCAACATAATTCAGTGTGAAAAAACATGGCGGGATGTCCAACACACTATCTAAGGTCATGTCATCATTGATGGGCACCTTCTTGTAATAAATGAACCTCTCCCATTGTCTATGGGGATGTCTGCATATAAATTTCAAACGGATGTTTTCCCCTTCATCTACAACCTTGGGCATAAGAAACTATTCTAATTCTTCAAGTGTTATTCTGCGTTGTATAGTGTAAAACCCTTTCACTTCGGTATCATATGATATGCCTTCGTTAGGGTCTTCTACTATCGTCCTGCCCCAATAGCACATCACCTTTATGGTACCCATTCAGTGAACTAACTTAATATATGAAAATACACGTTAGATGAAATTTGAACAACTTAAACTTAAATTTAAATATTCACTGTCTACAAGTTACATAAAAGTTAAACAGTTGAAAGACAAATTTATTATAGTTCAAAGGGGGAAAAAATTTGCTATCACTAAGCAATAGTAATGAACTACTTAACTTAAAGGATGCATAAAAATGGTAAACTCAACTTTATATCATTATATGACAACATTAACATTAGCACATCAACATAGCTTTGCTTAGACACAGCATCAAAGAAGCACGCATCACCACATTGCAGATCACATTAACATCAGCACATCAACATAGACAACAGAAAAGAAAGTAAAAAATAATAACAAAAAATAGCTTTGCTTAGACACAGCATCAAAGAAGCACGCATCAGTGGCTTGTATATTAATTGGTTTTTAACTAATATATGCATCACAGACCAAGAATTAGGGTAGTCTTTAATTAGTTGATGACACTGTATACCAATGCTAAAACAACAAATGACAACACAAAGGCTAGGGAAACTATTGAGCTTGTAAACTGAGTCTAACAATACGATAGAGTAGATACAAGGTAATGAGAGGTTTTAGTCACCACAATCCTAGAGAAAACAAAAGAGAATTGTGTGATGTATTCCTATAATCTGGTCCAAGAAAAAACAAGATCCTTGCTCTAGTGTTGCAGTCTTCGAAGCCATTTCTAGTTAAAATGAGATTTTAAATCCACCCTTAGACACATCCAATATACATTCACCTTCACTTTCCAATAAAAGAAAAATCAACTAAAGTTATATGTATTGAGGGAGAAAGAAACTAACTACAGTGTATATACAAATTCACGTCAAAAGTGTAAAATTTTGTATTTTTAATATGTTTCATTAATTACCTTTTTGTGTCTAAAATTATGTAATAAAGTCAAGGAAACCTACAATTTTTTTTAATAATAACAGTTATGTTTTTCTTTCAAAAGATAAGAAACCATTACTGTAGAAAAATATGTAAATGAAGTCAAGGCAACCTACCTTTAAGCAAGAAAAAACACAAAAGCCAAATAATTCACTCCTGCTTCAATCAATGGCATTTGCTTCACAAAGCACTTCCTTTTATGTTGCTTCCCACTTGGGGGGAGAGAGAGACAGATAGCGAGTGAAATCCCCAAATCCCCAAATCCCTAACCCCTTATTCTTCTGAGATGAGAAAGAGAGCTATGGGGCTACAGAGATCGAGAGAAAATGCATGCAATGGCAGCTACAGTGTCGTCGGCTGTGCAATGGACGAAGAAGAGTTGGAGGAGCCACAGCACCTTCGGGTTCGTCGAGAGTAATATAATACGTGACCTACATTTAGATCTGGGAAGGGGCTTATATGGCCGAAAAAGCGTCATTCCATATAACATTTTATGTTAAAAGCATCAATTGTATAGACGTCTTTGCAAGAATAACAAAAAGTGTCGTTCCAAATGACGCCTTTAAGAAAGTGTCAACTCAACTAAAGCTTTTCATTATTATTCTAAATTCCAAATTCGGTAGAGAAAATTAAATGTAAAGCGTCATTCGTATTGATGCTTTTATTAAAGGCGTCAAACCGAATGACGCTTAGCCAAGGTTTGGCAAATATTCAAATTTCAACTCTTGTTTAATATATATTGATTAAAATAAATCTGTTTTGGTAAAAGGGTCGATATATGTATATATATATATGTATTTATATATAGGATGGAGAAATCTTTGGTTGTTATATATTAGATAGAATGCTACTGATGGCCTTTATGATACTTTTCTTAGTGAGGAAGTGCAAACTGTCCTCATGGGGAGTGATAGGGCAGTGCCAGAAGCATTATTGATTGATCTGTACGTCTCTATAAAGACAATGATACTGCACATTATTATAACTCATAGCTAGGAATTGATAAACATGTTTTTTTTAACTATGGCTTTAGTAATCCACACACCCTTTGCTTCTGAATTAACTTTGGCATACCATTACAAAACCTAGAGTTCAGTACTACAACAACCATAGTAAAGGGTTGAGGGTTGGGTTCCAATTTTTCTTCATGGTACTAGATGAATAAAGGCCCCACACAATCGGACTAATTCATACATATGACCCCCAATGGAAGTGAACAAAAGGATCAAGTGTGTAAAATATTGAGGTTAGCATAGTCTATATTTGTTGTTGTTTAATGGAAGATAACTTGTAACAAAACAATTAATGTCAAAATCCTCTCTCTCTCTCTCTCTCTCTCTCTCTCTCTCTCTCTCTCTCTCTCTCTCTCTCTCTCTCTCTCTCTCATGAATAAGTTTAATTAAAAAAGGGTCATGTAGGGTTAATTAGCTTAGAATAGCTCTCAAGATCATGACCATCTAACCACAATGAAAAAGTAAACAACAGAAACTGGCTTGTTCCGAAAAAACCACCTTCCCTGCAGGAGAACCGCTTGAAACAATTTGGAAATAATTTGACTAGTACTTAGCCCACTTTGCATTATAATTATGCTGGCGCTGATGATATAAGAGATACAATTATATCAAAATAGGCTTACATGTGCAAATCTATGACGAAAGCTTCCTACCATCAGCAATGCTGAAATCATTAGAATAAATAGATTAACCATAGCTTTTTAAGGTCTTTTCTTGCTATTTGATTGATGAGCCCTAGCAGATATAGTTCACTTCTTGGATAGAATACATGATATAATGCTAGCTGCAGAAGAACCATACAAGAAATGGTGTGGAAAGAAAATTATGAAACAAAAATTTCAATTCTTATGTATTTTTTTTTTTTTTTTTAGATATGAAACATTCATTAGAATGATGTGGCAGTGGTGCCTTTAAAGCTATGAGCAAAAACTATGGGTGTTTTGATTTGAAATAAAAGAATCACAAGTAACCACAACATTATGCCTAGAAGTGTTGTTTGTATAGCACTATGATCTCAAAATAATTGTAGAATACCTTTTTAATTCAAAAATGGGTGAGCAAAATGATGACCCCATGATGTTGTAAGTTGTATTCGTAATGGTTTTAGTTTGTATTATTAATGATACATGGAAACATAAAAAGGTAGAAAACTATTGGCCAAACAAATCAAAACTTTCTAATGGCCAAGTGAATGCAACATCTCTATGACACACTACATGAACCTCATTGGTCGGGTACATTTGTCTGAACTAATTCCAGATATATCAGATTTTAAGGTGAGGAGTTTATAAATACCTCCTCATGTATTCTCCATAATTTGGGGTTGGTAAGATTGAAACTCTTTTACTGATTTCCCCACCATGAAGGTATGGTGTTTAAACTGTCCTTTCCTCCTCATTAGCTATATTTAACAAAGTTCAGCTATATGTATTCATCAAAACAAAGTTTCATCAAGCTTAATCCAATATTTGGCTTTTCTTCTTTGATTATAATGTAGAAAACTGTGTTGCGCGTTAGTATCAACTGCCAAAAATGCAAGACAGATGTCCTAAAAGCCATTGCCAAACTTGAAGGTGACAATTCTCTGCTTGCTACACTCTTTAACTCATATTGTTGAAGACTAATGCAGGCAATATGTTATTTGTATATAAGCTTAGTGTCATGAATAACTTTATATATATGTGTGGGTGCTGTGTGTAAAGATATGGGATCTTGCTGGTTAATTTGGAGAGATTTATGGTACAAGAATAAATTCGGTAGCTGTGGATGGTGAGAAATGGGCTTTAACAGTGGTTGGGGATGTAGATCTTGTGTTGCTGGTTAAGCAAATCAGGAAGATTGGAAAGGCAGCAAAAATCTTTATTATGGGACCCCTAAAGCCTAAATCACCAACTGTTGATAAAACAAAACCCCTTTTGAGTTGTTGTAAAGATTGCCGGCTTGTGGTTGTCGGTTACTTACCCTATGAAGATGGATATTGCTCCATCCTATAATTATTACAATATATATATATATATATATATATCTACCATCCATTGTTTTTGTTTTTGTTTTTTTTTTTTGCTCCATCGAAAAGAAAACACACAACTAAACTACACTAAATCTAATTCCCAGCATATCCCGCACCACCAGAGTACCCACCCCATCAGGTGGTTCTTCAAGGATCACTAGTCTTTTCGATTGGTCATTTCCCATGTTTGCAAGCCTTTCTGCACTTTAGTTCCCCTCCCTTTTAGTATACTGGATATTGCTCTTGCAGCTCCTCAAGATAAATCTTGAGTCTTCAATGAGTGCTCTCAGGAAAAAATTTTAAGTTGATTCCTCTTGGATGAGCTTAACAACGTCCTCGGAGTCTGTTTCTATCATCACCTCTGTCATTTCTTTTTCTAGCATTATAGTTAGCCATCTATATATACCCCAAATCTCAGCTTCTGTGCTGGTGTAGTCTTCAAGCTACCCCATGTGGCTAAGGATTCATCTTCCACCTTCATCTTTAAAAAACCCTCCAAAGCCTGTTGGTCCTGGGTTGCCTCTAGAGCTTCCATAAGTGTTCAGCTTTATCTTTCCTGCAATGGGGGGAATCCAATTAGAAACATTCTTAACTGAGTTGCAAGTATCTTCATTACTTAGAAAGGCTTCATCAATTTCCTTGGCATACATATGTATTTGAGATAAACTCTCATGAGTTTTAACTGTTATACCCCCAAATATAATTTTGTTTCTATCCTTCCATATTTGCCACAAGGAAGTAATAAGGAGTATTCCAATACAAGTCACCATGTCTTTTTTTCTTATCCTTCAGGTTTGTATAAACCCAGTCTAGAATAGACATGTTTAAATCCTTTTGATACTAGTGTCTTGGCTTTAAAGAAGTCCATATGGCTTTGGCTTTCTCACAACCTCAAAACAAATGGTTCAAATTCTCAGCATAACTATGACACCTGGGACATGTGTCATTGCAGTCCATGCCCCTGGTAACTCTCATTTGGTTTGTTAGGATTTTATCATGCATAATCAACCAAATGAAAGTTTTCAACTTCTAGGGAGCCTTAATTTTCCATAACAATAACCAATTGTGATGGGTATGAGAGTAATTAAAAGGAACTTGAGCAGTATTAGTAATCAAATCATATGTAGCAAATATAGTGAACTTACCATTTGGAGCTCCAGCCCATTAGGGAGAATCAAGATAGGAGACAAACCTGGACATCTGCACTTTGAGTATTTTTTTCCATATCAGAGGGGTTGAAGATGCTGCTGATGGTCCTTATGTCCCACTCACCATCTTCATTAATTAGGCTATTTACTTTGGCATTGATATTAACAATATTCCCATAGGAGGAGGGATTAAGTTCTTTATCTACACGCCACCAGTTTGTCCAAATTGACACTGTGCTGCCATCTCCTATGAGCCATTTAATGCCTTTTTTCAAGTAATCTCTGATTTTCACTATACTTTTCCAAGTATGAGAAGCTTTCCTTTTAATTGGCCAATCAAAAAGAGTACGGTTATCCAAGTACTTTTCCCTTAGAACTTCAGTCCACAGATTCTTTTCCCTCCCCAGGAGTTTCCATCCTAGTTTTAGAATCAAAGCTAGATTGTGATCATTGGCATTTTTGAGACCCAGGCCCCTTTTTTCCTTTTTCTTATAGATAGTGTCCCAATTCACAAGATGGACATTTTTTTTCTATGTTCATTATCCCCCAATAAGAAGTTCTTATTCAGTTTATCAATGTCTCTATGAATACTTCCAGGTAGGAGGGATGTTTGCATGGAATAAATAGGGATAATAAAGGTGATTGCCTGTGCCAAGGTATTCCTTCTAGCCAAGGAAAGAATACTAGCTTTCCAATCAGTAAGTCTTTTTTGGATGTTTTCAAGAATGTAATGACAGTGACTCTTGTTAACTCTACTATGGATAATGGGGACCCCAAGATATTTACTTAAATTCTGAGTTAGAGGGATACCACTTTGGAAGCTAACAGCCGAAGCTTGTCTCCTAAGTAAGTTGGGGGATATAAGGATCTTAGATTTTGGAAGATTAATCTTTTGACCAGACATGTCACAATACTCACTGAGGACCTCTTTAATAGTCGTGCAGTTACAAGAATCAGCTTTAGCAAAGAGCAAGAGGGAAATCTTAGGACCATTCCTAGAGGCTTCAAGGCCCTTCCACTCTCTAGACTGAACACTATGGTTTATAAGCATGGAAAGTCTCTCCATACAAAGCACAAATAGATAAGGGGAAAGGAGATCACCCTGCTTAAGACCTCTACCAGAAGAAAATTCAGGTAAGGATTCTCCATTCCAGAGGATGGACTGTTGGGAATTTATACTAAAAGACATGCTTTGTGTAATGGCTTTAGTATTTATTAATAAATTGGTTATTCCATTTTAATGAGAATCTGTGTGAGAAATGTTTGCATTGCGTTATTTATTTAATGATTATGCATGTGTGTCTCTTATTCTATATAGTAGATGATTTGGTGTGTAAAGTACGACTTACACACGGAAGATCAGATCATCGGTTCTTATGGAATATAAGTTTATCGTTTACAATCGTAGATGGAAATGGACACACCATCAGTACGACTGTAGTACAAGGTTTTAATAGGCCTGTTTTGACTATGGGGAACGGTATAGTTCCAACTCCTTACACTAGTACACTTTGTGTGTATTAAACAGGACCGTGTTGAGGTAATTGTTTTTATACTGACTATATAAAATAATTAATACCTCATGATTATTATGAGTGTTTATGCTCTTAATCCTAATGTAATAAATAGACACGTGCATGTAGTATTTATTGCTTTGATTCACAGAAGAGTGAGATTCTTTGTGGGTCAATAAACTCAGTGAGTTAGACAATAATATTACGTGTATGATGAATATTTATTATTGATGGAATCAACGTCCCCGTATAGGGATTAATGATACCCCCTTGAGGAAGCTTACAAGTTTTGATTATGTCAAACTCTGCAGGTGGATTATGAATCCGACATATCAAATAAGTTAAGTGGAAGGTCTCAAGGAATTAAATAAGTCTATTAAATTTAATTGTTAGTAATTTAAATAAATAATGATTGCTCGGCTAATTGCAGTTTCATTACTACTGCAATTAAAAACCTTTGATGAAATTGCTCGCCTTCCTATACGTGAAGATTATTATCAGTTTGTTCAAAATAACAAAATTCATTTAAGTTTCTTTGACTGGTTTGAATATTATTATAATTATTTTGACCAACTTAATGTTATTACCACTATTGAAAACCAATGGGTTACTTCCAACGATATTATTAAACCTTCTATTCATCCCCCTTTAGAAGAAATTCATATTCAACATAGATCTAGTATTATTACTGCTTCCCCTTTCAAACTTAAGCCTGATGCTTCACCTTCTAATGCCAAAGACATTTCTAATATTTTACAACAAAATAATTTTACAAATCAAACACTTAAAACTATAGGTGACCAATTAACTCGTGTAGAAAACTTTATCAACAAAGATCAAGTAATCAAGACTTTTCTACTCAAATTGATCACAAACTTGCACAACTTGATCATGTTCTCCGTGTTGTCACTGCACCTGACACACCTCCATCTACTTCTAAAGCTATTAATACTTTATCTCAACTAACCCTTTCTGAAGTTGAAGCGATTGAACAAACCATGAATGATTCCCAACCTTTAGAACTTAATGCTACCCAGAATAAAGACAAAAATGGAAATATCAAAATCGCTATGAATCTAATAACACCAAAAATTATTATCCTCGTCCTACTCTTCCTGATATGCAATATGAAGAAAGAAATCAATTCACTCAAGCTGCTTATCATGGTGGTACCATTTATGAATGAAATTTTGATGGTATGACTGAATATCATATTCTTAATAAACTTCAAGAAATGACAATGGTTGCTTTAGCCTACAAAACTAAACAAAAATCTTCTGATTTTGCTGTTGCTCAAGCTTTAGTTGCTGGTTTTACTGGTCATCTTAAAGGATGGTGGGATCATTTTCTCACCTCTTCTGAACATACTCAAATCCTTACTGCAATCAAAACTGATTCAAATGGTACACCCATCAAAACTGAAGACAATCAAACAATTGAAGATGCAGTTAGTAACCTTATCTTTTCCATTTCTAGGCACTTCTTAGGGCGTCCTTTCAAAGTCCAAGATGTTACCTGTGAAATCCTCAATAATCTCCGATGTCCAAAACTCCAAGATTTTCGTTGGTATAAAGATGTTTTCTTAACCAAAGTTATGTTACATGATGATTGCCGTCAAACACATTGGAAAGAAAAATTTTTAGATGGTCTTCCCAAACTATTTTCTCAAAAGGTCAAAGACAAACTCAAAGAAAACAACAATGGAGTTGTTCCTTATGAACAACTCACTTATGGTGACTTAATTAATGCCATCCAAACCCAAAGTCTTGAACTCTGTACCAACTTCAAACTTAACCAACAATTACAAAAGGATTTAGCCACTTCCAAACGTGAATTAGGTACCTTTTGCCAACAATTTGGTTTTGAAAATACCACACAAATCATACCCCCTTCCCGACGAAAACCTCGCACTACTTCTGCACGACGATTCTTTCGAAAACCCAAACCAAGTTCCAATGTTTTTTACCAGAAACCCCATACACAACCTCCTATTAAAACTTCTCCATCTAAACCTAAACATGTTTCTAAACACACCAGAAAAATTCCCACATGTTACAAATGTGGTAAAGTTGGCCACTATAAAAATCAGTGTCGAATGAATCAGAAAATTAATTCCTTAGATATTGATGAAACACTTAAACAACAACTTATGCATTTATTCTTAAATTCTGATGCTTCTGATAATCCTTCCCTCTCTGATGATGAATTACAAATAGATGAAATTGTATTCCAATCTTCTTCTGATGGAGACGAACCTCATACTTCTTCTTCCCCTGAACCTGACCAAATTATAAAAACCAATTGTCAATGTCCAACCACACATACTATTAATGTTATTACAAAAGAACAAGAATTACTTCTTGATGTTATAGATAAAATTTCTGATCCTCAAGTTAAAAAAGATTATTTACTCCAACTTAAACAAAGTTTAACTTCTGCTAACAAACCTACTCAAGATATTTCATTATTAAATAACCCTTATAATCTCAATGATATTCTCAAAAGATTTGACCAAACTTCTAAGTCCTCCCCTATAACTATTCAAGATTTACAAACTGAAATCAACTCTGTCAAAAAAGAATTACGTGATCTAAAACTTGAACATAATATTTCCAAAATTGATCTTGATAATCTTAAGAATCAAGTGTTATTACTTCAACACTCTTCCCCTTCTTCTAGCCAGCCTACTATTCCAAATCCTATAGATATTTTCTTACTTTCCCAAATCTCTTATCAAAAATGGAATGTCAAAATTACTATTGTTGTTAACCAAGAATTTAGATTTGACACTATTGCCCTTTTTTACTCTGGTGCAGATCTTAATTGTATTCAAGAAGGTTTGATGCCTATTAAATATTTTGAAAAAACACGTGAACGTCTCTCTGCTGCTAGTGGAACTCCACTCCAAATACAATATAAACTTTCTACTGCTCATATTTGTAATAATAATGTATGCATCAAAACTCCTTTTGTCCTTGTCAAAAACCTTTCCAGAGAAGTTATATTAGGAACACCTTTCCTTAGTCTTCTACAACCCTTTCAAGTTACTACTAAAGGTATCACTACTACTCTTAATAATAATCAAATTATTTTTCCCTTTGTAAGTCCTCCTCGTACCAAAGATCTTAATACTTTAAAAAACTTTGCTATTTCCCATAAAACTCTCAATCTTATCATTCGAAAAGAAAAACACTTATTATTTTTAAAAGAGGAAAAAATTAATACTCAAATTGAACGTAGCTTACAAAATGGTACTTTGTAATTAGCCATTGGTAAATTTTTAACCAAATTACAACAAGAAGTTTGTTCTGATGTACCCAATGCTTTCTGGTCCAGGCACAAACATGTTGTTACTTTACCTTATGCTTTTGATTTTTCTGACTCCAAAATCCCTACCAAAGCTCGTCCAATTCAAATGAACCATGAACTTTTTGAATATTGTAAAAAAGAAATTCAGGATTTACTTGATAAAAAATTAATTCGCCCTAGTAGATCTCCATGGAGTTGTGCTGCCTTTTATATTAATAAAAATGCTGAGATTGAACGAGGTGCTCCCCGATTAGTAATAAATTATAAACCTCTCAACGATGCTCTTCAATGGATTCGATATCCTATTCCCAATAAAAAAGATCTTCTTCAACGTCTCTGTCATGCAAAAATCTTCTCAAAATTTGATATGAAATCTGGCTTTTGGCAAATTCAATTAGCCGAACAAGATCGATATAAAACTGCATTTACTTTACCTTTTGGACATTATGAATGGAATGTAATGCCATTTGGTTTAAAAAATGCTCCCTCTGAATTTCAAAAAATTATGAATGATATTTTCAATCCCCATTCTCAATTCACAATTGTTTATATTGATGATGTTTTAATTTTTTCTAATTCTATTATTCAACACTCGACACATCTTGAACAATTCTTCAAAATTGTTAAACACACTGGTTTAGTTCTTTCTGCAAAGAAAATTAGTTTATTTCAAACTCGTGTCAGGTTCTTAGGACATTATATTTATCAAGGTACAATTACCCCTATTGAAAGATCTATACAATTTGCTAATAAATTTCCTGATGAAATTAAAGATAAAAATCAATTGCAACGGTTTTTAGGAAGTCTCAATTATGTCTCTGACTTTTATCCCAATTTAAGTCAAATTGCTGCTCCTTTCAGGCAACGTCTTAAGAAAGACCCTCCTGCTTGGTCTAATGAACATACTAAAATCGTTCAAACCCTTAAGCAATATGTTCAATCCCTGCCTTGTCTCACCCTAGCCAATCCTACTGCTTTCAAAATAGTTGAAACAGATGCCTCTGATATAGGTTATGGTGGTATTCTTAAACAAGTCATCAATAACAAAGAACAATTAGTTAGGTTTACCTCGGGTACTTGGAATCTTACTCAAAAGAATTATAACACTATTAAAAAAGAATTATTAGCAGTTGTTTTATGTATTTCCAAATTTCAAAGTGATTTATTAAATCAAGAATTCTTACTTTGTATTGATTGTCAAGCTGCCAAAAATATTATTTTTAAAGATGTACAAAGTATAGCTTCTAAGCAAATCTTTGCTAGATGGCAAGCTATTCTTTCTGTTTTTTATTTTAAAATTGCTTACATTAAAGGTATTGATAATTCACTTCCAGAATTTCTTACTCGAGAATTCTTACAGGGAGATTCACACCATGCCTCCTAAACCAAGTCGAGATCCCGGCAAAGCCCCTGCTCAAACTCAATCCAAAACCAAAGCTTCTTATGCCATGAAACCAATTCCTCTCCAAACACTTCCTCCAATGTCTCCCAATGATTGGTATAACCAAACACTTATTGACCAAACTCAACAATTATCTCAAACTTATGCTCAAACTACCGCCATTCCCCAACAACAACAAGTGGTGGCTCCTCGCCCCTCTACTGCTTCTTCTGTGGTGGCTTCTCGCCCCACTTTTTCTTCTTCTTCTTCTTCTGTGGTGGCTAATAACCTCATAGTCAAATCTAAATATTTTCTCAAAACTCAATGCGAACAAACTATTGTTCTTTTGGAAAATCAAACATGCAATGAGGATCCATTTCAAATTCCTCCTAGAGTGTTTGCCCCAAACACACACTTTCTCCAAATCTCCCCTTTACATACCCAACAATTTTATGAATTTATCCTCATTGAAACTGATTCCATTTCTCTCAAAAATCATTATAATCCTGATCAAACCCACATTGCCTATTCTACTCTTTACATTAACCAAATCTTAACCCAAGAACAATGGGGGCCTCATCCTCTCCATCCCTGCCGTTTTTCTGAAGTTTACAACCCTCCTACTTTCAATTATTATGATTACCAACAAGCCTGGTTCAATATTTTCTTTTTTCAAAATCCCAAATTCAGTCACTCTTGGATGTTTACTTTCAAGAAAGACTTTCCTTTCATTTTTCCAAACTGGTTCTTTTTATGGTGGAATCACTTTGGGTCTGTACCTCAAATTTTTCCACCATCTATCCATGAAACATTCCTTCTCTATCAAACCCAGTTCAAACCTGAACGGGCTTTATCCAAATTCCCTTGCATTTTACCTTTTATGATTCAATTTTCCATCCTATGGATTTGTGCTTGGAACTATACCATCATTTCTCAAAATTCTTTTTCCTATCTTGCCCGAAGCTTTCAGGTCAAATGGTGGGATAATTGGCCCGCTGCCCAAACTGTCACCTCTCAAACAGTCCACAAATTCTTCTAACAACACCCAGCCATTGCTATGGCATCTGATCCCCAATTTCTCCTCAATCGTAGCCAATTAATTCCTCAATTAGCTGCAGCCAAATCCAAGAAAGAGCTTCGCTAACACCTGCTTGAAACCTTATCATCTCTCTCTAATAGTGATGATGAGGCTTCTCCATCCAATCCAGATCAAGATTCTCAAGTATCTTCTACAGATCTTGCCCAGGACAATGAAGATGACTGTTTTGGCATTTTCACTCCAGTCAAAACTCGCTCCAAAAGTCAACAGGAAGTGATCAAAGCAAGACAAACACACCACTGATCAAGCCATCAACTTTCGGTGCTCTTCCGACAAATTTCAGCAAAAGTCAACACTGCTACAGTAAAAGCGACTTTTACTGTTCACTATTCACTATTCACAAGAGACAACCAACTTGCGGCCACCAACAATTACTATTTTAACAGTTCCAGTTTGGCGACCGACAAACCGTCACTATTTCAACAGTTCCAGTTTTCATTTTCTGTCTATTTAAACACTGGCTCTTCCATTTGGAGGGCAGGCCAAATTTTAGCATCCAACCTCTCTCTCTCTCTCTCTAGAATTCTTCTGTAATCAAGATCTCAAGTTCAAGTATAAGTGATTTCCAGATATTACCTGGTAGTCTTCAAATGTTTATGTAATTTTATTTTCAATTTTCAATATCAATTTCAAGATTCAATGCTGCAAAATCTAGTATTAATAATTATTTGCTTGTTCATTATCTTCTTTTATTTTATGATTATACCGCCTTATTGGCTGGTTTTAATTGCCTTCATTATTTATTATTTGTTATAAGCCGCAAACAACGTCTGGTTAACCCTCTAGGCGTGCCTATAAATCGTTGAGGCTTACGTTTTAGTTTCCTTCATTATTTATTATTTGTTATAAGCCGTAAACAACGTCTAGTTGACCCTCTGGGCATGCCTATAAATCATTGAGGCTTACTACCTGCGTTAGTAATGGTATCAGAGCTAAGTTCTTTGTAATTGTATTTATTAGTCACTTATTGTGAATCTTTCAAGTATTTGTTTTCAAGTTATATATCTGATTCTTATCCTCTGTGTTGTTTGATGAACCTGTAAACCAACTAGTAGCGTAGCCATTGTAAGTCCCAAGGTTGAGGCAGTAGGTGTAAAACGTTGACCGGCTAGGGTACATCTAGATCACCCATAGGTATTAATCTTTATATAATTTTGAATCTAAATACTTAAATGATAAACAATTAAGTTCCCTAATGAATCATTTAACGAGAACCATGTCTTCGGTATCTAGGCAATCTCATAGTAGTAATGACACTTCAATACTTAACTAAGAAGAACAATGTTTTCCTCCTCCCAATTGGACACCTCCTTGTGTCTCTGTCCGTCAATTAAACCTTTTGATTTTTTGTCCAATTATACTATCAAAACTGTCGAACAAACAATTCCTTTTACAGAATCATCTCAACAAATTCAACTTCTCAGTCAAAATCTTATTAACAAATACAAACAACAAAAATACAATTATTTACACTTAGGATTAGTACAAGTAGCTGTTGTTCCCTTAACCCGTCAGGGTCAAAATACTGCAATTCTTTTAACTTTACAAGATAAAAGACACACAACATTTATCAACAGTACCTTAGGTTTAATTGAAACAAGTCTTTATAGTGGGCCTGTCCATTTTGATTGCTATCCCGGATATGCT
>CM065393.1:1775000-1777500 GCA_033060915.1 Euryodendron excelsum | reverse complement strand
CTTCTGCTTTAAAATTAGAGAATGGCAGCCCTAACTCTTTGCAGCTCCGTGATGATCCAAATAGATTTTTATTTTGGCACGGGCCATTAATCTCTTATTCATTTTAAGAAAATTGGTCTACTTCTTGTATGAGTGTCGACATACACCCCACCCCACAAATCTCCCTCTCAAATCCTTCGCTGAATCTCTGATTCATTAAAATTAGAATGGTATTTCTCTGTCATATGGAAATGGTAAAGGAACATTATCCTGCTTCTTTTTTGCCCGCGTCTTCTTCTTCATCTAGGGATAGATGAAAGTTTTAACCCCCAGCAAGGGATCTCTTAGGTCACCAAGTGCGAGGTCACATAAAGTCAACTATTTTGCCCATGTCCTGGCCTTTAAATGATTGATGCCAACTGTCTAACAAGTCTCACATAGACAATCATTTTATGTATTTTTATTTTATTTTTTTCAATGATACAAGTTGTTTGAATTTGTTCAACCAAGAGTGCAATCACTTGAAGAGTGAAAAAACATTTTCATAATGTTTAGTGCCAAACACAAAAAAAAAAATTAGAAGTAGTGGCAGTGGCGGACTCAGAAATTTTGTTTAGTGGAGGTAAAAAATACTCTTGAACAATTGTTTATAACTAAGATAATAAATTTCAAGAAATGAAAATAATACAATAACATTTAAAATTCTATATATCAATAACAAATGTTTTTTACACAAAATAACGTTCAAACTAATGTGAAAAATATAATAATCCCCTTCGTTGTTTCATACTCTTAAAACTTTTTCAAAATAACCTATTTGTCTATAGTGTCAAATATGTCTCTTTTAATGTATGTTACCAAGTAATCATTCATTCACTCATCTTTTATGCGAGTATAAAGTGAAGTTTTGATAATGTTTATTGCACAAAAAGCTCTCATGTTTATCACAAAACAAATAAACTTCATTTATTAAATTTCTTTTCCCCAAAAACTATTTTTATATATACACCCCTCTACAATAATTTCCTTTTCTCGAAAGACTATCAGGAAACCACTCAACCGAAACAATATAAAAATTATTTATATATAAATTAATAAATGGGAGAAAGTGAGATTTAAACTACTCAATTGAAATAATATAAAATCATTTATATATAAATGGGACAAAGTGAGACACACAGAAGAAGAGGGAAAAAAAAAATCTGATTTGAGTCATGGAGCCATGAAGGTCTCAGTCTCGGGTTTACCATTTTTTCACTCGATGATCGTTTTTTATCGCAGCTGCTCAAAAAAAAAAAAAAAAGGTGTGGATCAATCGATAATTTAATAGGTAAATGGGTTTGGGTTGGGTTAAAAAAATTTTAAAATGAATATTAAGTATTGAGTTTGGTCGGACAAAGTTCATTTATAATTGGATCGGGTTATAAAAAAAAATTTCAAATTTTAGTGGAGGTGGCCAAGGCTGCTCAGTCGTGCGTGGGTCCGCCCCTTGTTAGAACTCAATGAATCATGTTAGTTAACCATTTTTGTACAGGTATTTAGTTTTTTGAGACCATGATATATGTATGGTTAAAAGGGTTATGCGGTACATGACCACGCATTCACTGCACCGTTTTAATAAAGCAAAGCAACGACCCTTCTCTTAATGGGCACTGATGGTATCACTGGATCCATCGTTTAATAAGCTAATGAATTGGAAACAAGAGAGTTGGAAAGGAGAGGAAACGATTGAAAAATATACGTTTGAATTACATGTGATGAAACACAACTTACAATGGAGTACAACTTAAAGTACTTAATTTACTCCAAAGTCCATATGATTAAGATAGATAGTTAGAAGGATGACTAAGCAGCAATCATAGCTGTTGTAAGATATTACATATATATACATATGTATGCCTGGTTGACTCTCCAATCTGCAACTACAAGTGGAGACTTTGATAAGATTTAACCACAAATTTCAAACCTAAAATGCAGTTTGCATGGTTAACAATTCAACTACCTTTATAATCTCAGACATACAAATATATATATATATAGAGAGAGAGAGAGAGAGAGAGAGAGAGATAACATAACTGCAGCTGGGTGAAATTAAATATATATATGCCAGAAAATAATTGGAGGATTAAAACAAATTAAGTATGTTTCTGGTTGAGGCTTTCTTCTCCTTAGTAGTAACCTAAAGATACGGGTTGGAAGTCTAAAGAGATTGCCTACAACCCACAAAACAATAAAAAAGAAAACAGATTCTGTTTTAAGATAACAATTCTTGTTGTATGCCCGCAGCATATATATATATACATATGATAAACCATGTTCAGCCTCCCGTTTTGTTAAGAATTAACCAAGGGGGTCAGAATAACTAGTAGTGAGATGCGAGAGTCAATAGGTAGAAGGAAGGAATGGAAGTTTGAATTGGCCGCTTGAATAAAAAAAAATATCTATGCCAAATGATGGAGACTAGTATTTTGGCTTTAGAATTTCGGAAGTAGTGATGGTGAAATGTATTTACAGCTCAAAC
>CM065393.1:1572500-1770000 GCA_033060915.1 Euryodendron excelsum | reverse complement strand
ATCAAGTATCCAATCATTCTTCGTATTTGAATGTGTAAGTCCTGCCATAGATGCTTAAGCATTTTTTAATTTGTTGAATTTTGACAGGCCCGGTAGAAATTTTTGGCAATTTTGTTCATGTCAGATGTGATTGAGCATCAACTGCTTGAACCATGCAAACGGTAGATAAGATGAAGACACATACATATTTAAAAGCTAAAGGAACTACTAGGGTTACCGATCAACAGGTGATGTTTAAGCTTAAACAACGAGTGGTCCTCGCACTAAACAAGCTTGCAGACAAGGACATTTATCATATTGGGGTTGAGGAACTCGAAAAAACAATTCAATGTTTAAATACTGATAGGGTTGCTCGATTTCTGTCTTGCATATTAGATACTGATTCTTAGCAGAAGAGTGCGGTTCATAAGGAATGTATTAGACTGATGGGTCTACTAGTTGCCTTCCATAAGGGCCTTACTGGTCCACACAATGGAAAGATGGTTGCGAGCATTGTTAAACGTCTCAAGGATCCAGATTCCGACGTACGGGATGCATGTGTGGAAACAGTGGGTGTTTTGGCTTCTAAATTGAGCAATGGTCAGGGTGAAAGGGAGTTTTTGTTGCGCTAGTGAAGCCTCTTTTTGAAGCCTTGGGTGAACAAAACAAGCAGCTGCAGTATGGTGCGACATTGTGCTTGTCTCAGGTCATTGACAGTACCAGTGATCCTCCAGTGTCAATTTTGCAGAGGATGGTTCCCAAAACGTTAAGGTGCTAAAGAAGTATTATTTAGGTCAGTTTGTCCCTCTCATGCACAAAGCAGTATTCTTTGATTTGTTCGTATATTCCCCAGTTATTGTATTTTGCTAGCTTTCTTATATAACATTCTGTCTTAGTAAGTTCAGTCTTTGTCAAAAATTTAGCTAAGTGAATAACAAAGATGTTCTGATATTTACTCATAAATTTCTATAGCCAACAATAATTCAAGTTTAAGAACTTTACCCCATTATCATATGAAAGTTTTCATTTACATACGCACTGAAGATTTAAGTGTGATATGCTGCATTTTAAGAATAAAAATGACAAAAGAATTAGGTTTTGGATGTTGGATCTTTGCTGAATTGTTAAAATAGAATTTGAAAGCAAATTGTGGATGTATTTATTCACTTTAGTAATTTGAAGCTTTGGTTCCTCAGTGTCGGTGAAATCAGTTAGGGACACAGTACTGCAGGCCTTACATCTTTGGAGCGGTCTTCCAGGGCCTGATACACCTGAACCTTCAGAAGCTGGATCTTCCATTAAAGGTTTGGTGCCTAGTGCCCTGTTGCTAATGTGTCAACTTATATTTGCTTAAGATATTTTATCTTCTTTGATGCTGGTTTCATTTCTGAATTGTATACATCAGTTGCCTTTGCAATGCTCCTATATCATTCAAATTGTTGAATTGGCTCTTAATTTCTTTGCTGCAGTGGATCTTTTTGAGATGTCCAAATTATTATATTTCTTGTAGATACTCTTGGGTTCTTGTGAGGGAACGGGAAAACTATAATGCTTTTGGTGGGTTCTGGAGCATTATAGGATGTAGAGTACTATATGATGCCAAGTTTCAAATCCCATAACCTATTACTTATATAAAATAAAAAAATTCCTGTCACCGATAAAAAAATAAACAAACAAACATATACTAAATACTAATGTAAACTATATGCAGCTGTTAGAAATAACCAGAGAAAATCAGGTTGAGTAAGATGGTATGGAAAAACTGGTCTAATGGATGTAAAACAGCTAAACAATTTGACATAGGTAATAATGATAGTTTAAAAGTTATTGGTTGAGGTACCTTTACTACATTCTTTCCTCAGGCCAACCTTGATCCCTGACATTCCTGCTGTTTTATCTACCCTTTGGCATGCATTTAAGCGTAAAAGGATTCACTCACAAGGTTCAACAGTTTTTTTTTTTTTTTTTGGGTCATCCAGAAGGAAGCATACAAAACAACATGAAATCTTTAAGTCTTGAACTCAGTGGTGGGTAAATGAATGTAATGATTGAAAAAATTGATGCATATGCTATTCATGTATATGATCTAAAAATAAAATGAAGCATTCTTCTTCATTGAGCATCCTTGAAAAACAGAATCAGTTGCCTATTGTCTTTGGTTATGTTTAGGACTATGCAAAAATGCAAGATATCTTGGATTGTGGAATATCATGTAATTGTTTACTATTTGGGATAGATAATGTTTGATATGAGTAGATATGAATATTGTATCATTTGCTTTCCACTTAAGGTGGTCTCTTCCCTCTTACATAAACCATCAAAGGTTATTGTTAATGAGATACTGCAAAATTACAAACTGAATTTTTTGATACAAACTGGAAATACGTTTGCAAGCATAAATTACATCAATTAATGTTTCACACTAACTTTACCATCCATAGAAGTTTGTATGTGTCCTTCATGCTTTGAAAGGATTCATGACAGGATTCTTTCGAGCTGTGAACCTCGTGAAATTTGAAGAGGACAAAGTAAAAATCCTGTGAAAATGCTTTTGCATCACAAAACTTGCATAGGTATTATAACTTGGTTAGTGTGAATTGTGTAAGTATAATGTATTTTCATTTCGTATTCAATGAGGGAGAGTGTCCATTGAAATTTGTTCTTTTTAGCAATGAATGAGGGCATTCCTATCTATTCAAAAGCCCTCAAGGACAGGATTACTAGACGGTTGCAGATATCTTCACAGTGTGGTCTGTCTGCTTTGGCATTTGATCGTAGGATAAGACGAAAAAAAGCTTTTATGTTAAAAGAAAATTTGAGAAGCTTGTGAGAAGTATCTGTCATTTTCTTGTTTAAGTTTCTACGCCTTTTCAGCCTGATTTGACAATGTAAATTGCTAGGAATTATGATTTGAAGTACTATATTTCCTTATTGAAAAGGCTAGGTCGCACTATTCACTGATTGAACAGCTCATGCACATCGGTGACTTGTAAATGTAAGGTTACCAGTCACTGGTTATCTGGCTTTACAAGCTGTACAGCTCAGGGTTTGTGATTGAGTTAGTTATATCACAGATCGAAGCTGCTCAATGCCCCTTATCTGTATGCAAACCCAATGAATTATGAACAATCAGCATCATATGCGAAATTAACAGTTTTTCATTCCGAAAGAGCAGCAAGCTTTAAACAGTTCTTTAGTTATTTGAATATCTGCATAACATAGTATGATATTGTTTATTCTATTATTTTAACATGAAATTACATTTCTAGTGGATTTTAAGAACTTATAAAATGAAAAATCAAGGTAATTACATAACAAAACATGTATGCCTCCAATGTCTGTATTCGTGAAATTTTTATGTCTTTTTAACAAATCATCCGGTTAATCACCATTGCATGGATTTAACATTTTCAAAGTTTTTCACATCAGATTTATGAGATTTCAGAATTGTTATGGACTGTAACTTATTTCAAATTGAAGTTCTGGAAGCCTGCTTCAATCAATCATTTTCCTTTTCTTTCTTTTTTTTTTTTTTTTTCTGATTCCCTAAATTTTTTAGATTGTCTTGTATCATGTGAGCTAATGTGCATAAAGCTTGCAGTGAAAGCATTCATTACCGGCAAACTAATCTGGACATGAATTTTTCTTTTCATCTCTTGTTGCTGCAGCTCTGAGCTACCCTAGTGCAGCTAGGAATGGTCTGGTCTGTGAACTTTCTGATACAGTTTGTGTAATTAATTTAAGGACTATTTTCTGGTGGTTTAGATTTCACTTTGAGATCATATTTTTTTAGCTTATTTGTGTGGTGACAACGTTGTATTTCTTTGCAAGTTTTTTCTTCTATCATGTGACTATATGTGCTGATCTGTACCTTGCAATCTTCTCTTTATTGCATGTTGTTGCATGAAAAATTTTATATTTCATGGTTCTCTGTTGGATAGAGTTTTCTTTTTCTAATGATACACTTCCGGCAGAAAATTATTGTGGAGGTGACTATGGTGATATTTCTAGTGTCAGTGAGTCTGGCTGGAAGGATATCTCACTTTCAAAAGTGGGTACCAGCTCATTTATGAAAAGGACTCCTATTTTTGTGAGAAAAACATGACAAAGTTATATGGAAAATCCTCAAACATTCCCAATCAAATGATTGGCATATAGAAATTGCAGTTCCAAAAACTCAAAATGTTTTTGTGGCAAATGTTCAGAATTGTTGGGTTTATATTTGCTAAACATGACATAAGAAACCAAAGCTCAAACACACAAGCACCCAATCTAATTTTTCAGCAGTGAAAACAGGGAAGAAAGGGGCTGAACAGGGCAGCTTACACACTGCCTCAGTTCTATATTTTGTCTTTCCACATACAACCATTTTACATTGTATCTATATTTCATCATTTAGCCATCTAATCACAAAACACATGGATCAATTATCTTCCACATAAACTAACTCTAATTAACTTCTAACATAACTAAAATACAACTAGAGTTAAGATGGATTAGAGGACTGTTTGGCAGCAGTGTATATTAGCACATTACGTCAACATTCTCCCCCTTAATGTGTTGCTCCATAACTCCAAGTAGTTCTCTGAAATAGTGAAACTTTTCTTTGGGAAGAGCGTTTCTGAATATATCTGCAACTTGTTCATCTGACCTGTAGAATTTAAGCTGCACTTCACGTTCTTCAATTGCTTCTCGAATGAAATGATGCTTGATTGCAATGTGTCTTGTGCGACTATGATAAACAGGGTTCTTTGCCATGACAATAGCTGATTTGTTGTCATAATACAGCTTAGTTCCTTCCTCTTATTTTTTCCCAGCATCTTCAAGTATTCTTCGAAACCAAATTGCTTGAGAGGTCGCCATTGTAGCTGAAACATATTCAACTTCTGCAGATGATTGTGTAACCGATTGTTGTTTCTTTGATGCCCAAGGAAATACTCCAGAACCTAAAGAAAAAATATAACCTGATGTGCTCTTCATATCATCCACATAGCTAGTCACAATATCCCTTCAGTTTTAGCTTAAAACCTTTGCTATACTTGATGCCATAGTTGGTTGTACCTCGAACATATCTTAGGACTCTTTTTACAGCCCCAAAGTGACTTTGGCTGGGACTATTCATGAATTTGGACAATAAATTTGCAGCATACACAATACCCGGCCTTGTGGTTGTAAGAAACAAGTTTCTAACTAAACTTCTATACAAAGTAGCATCAACTGTTTTCTTCCTTCATAAGTTTTTCATTAACAACAAGGGGTGTAGTCATTGGCTTACATCCATTCATCCCAAACTTCTTCAAAACATTTTTAGCATACTTCTTTTGTGAAATAAACACACCATCTCCATATTGAAAAATTTCCATTCCAAGAAAGTGATGTAGTAGCCCCATATCACTCATTTCATACTTCCTCATCATCTCAATTTTAAATTCTTCAATCATTTTCTCATTGTTACCAAAAAATAATAAATCATCAACATACAAAGCAACAATAAGAATTGACTTACCTTGAGTTTTCATATATAATATTGGCTCACTTTTGCTCTTTTGGAATCCCTTCTCATTGAAATAAGAATCACTCTGGCTATACCATGCTCTTGGAGCTTGCTTCAGCCTGTACAATGCTTTCTTCAATTGGTAGGCCTTATCTTCTTCTCCTTGGGTGACAAATCCTTAGGGTTGATCAACATAAACTTCTTTATTCAATTCTCCATTCAAAAAAGCATATTTTACATCAAGTTGATACAATGACCAACTTTTTTGGGGTGCTAATGCAATGAGAGCTCGAATGGTGTCGAGTGGAGCAATCGGAGCCAAAGTTTCTTAAAAATAAACTTCAGGCTATTGTGAATACCCTTTTGCAACCAACCTTGTCTCGTTTCTTTAAAATGACCGATTTGAATTTAGCTTCACCTTGTAAATCCAATTCACGCCAATGATCTCCTTGTTTTGTGGTTTTTTAACTAGTTACTAAGTGTTGTTCTTTTCAATAACTTTGATTTCTTCTTTCATAGCTTTCTTCAATGCTTTCTCTTTGATTGCATCTTCAAAAGTTTCAGGTTCCACCATACAAAAATTACATATAGCATAAACATCACTCAAACTCCTCATTTTTTTTGGAGTTGAGCTTGGTGAAAATGAGCTAGAATTTGAACTTGAGCTTGCACTTGCACTTGCACTTGGAGAAGAGTTAGGAGAGGATAATGAAGCTGCCCTTAGTGAGGATTGGGGTGAATCTCCATTTTTTTTCATCTTCATGAGTTGAATTTTCTTGCTCCTTATCAACTAAGATAGTTTACTTCTCAACTTTGCCTTGTTCCCAATTCCATGAAGTATTTTCATCAAACAACACATCTTGGCTGATTATAATATGATTTTTCTTCAAGCTATACAGTCAATAGCCTTTGGAGTTGCTACTATACCCCATAAAAATACATTGCTCACTTGTTTCATCCAATTTTCTTCTTCTTTCCTTTGGAATCTGAGAATAGCAAACACATCCAAATACTTTGAGATGCTTCACTGATGGTTTTCTCCCACTCCAAGCTTCTATAGAAGTTTGATTCCAAATGGCTTTAGTAGGACATCTATTTATCAAATAAACCGCCGTGTAAACAGCTTTAAGCCAAAATGTCTTTGGTAGCCCTTTTTCATACACCATGGACTTGGCCATCTCCATCACCGTTTGATTCTTTCTCTCGGGTACTCCATTTTGTTGTGGAGTGTATCACATTGTTAGTTGTCTTTCTACACTTTCATCTTCACAAAATTTATCAAACTCCTTAGAGTTGTATTCTTTGCCTCTATCACTTCTCAAAATCTTTATGTAATCCCTACTTTGCTTCTCCACTATACTTTTAAATTTTTTGAATATTGTAAACACTTCGGATCTTTCCTTATGAAATACACCTATGTCATTCTTGTGTAGTCATCAATGAAGAGAATGAAATACTTGTTTTAGGCATGAGTAGTATCCATAGGACCACACACATCCGTATCAACTAACGCTAACATTTCTTTGGCTCTCCATACAACTCCTTTAGGAAATAGTTGCCGGTGATGCTTTCCAAGTGTACATCCTTCACAGACATCATGAACTTCTTCAATATTGGGAAGACTATGGACCATGTTCTTATGGTGAAGCAACTTGAGACTATGAAAGTTCAAGTGTCCAAGTCTTCGATGCCACAACCATGATTCATCATGCACATTAGCCTTTAAAGCAACATTCTTAGCATAATTGAATGTAAGTGGGAAGCTTCAGTTCTTCTCCATTCGAATTTTTGCCACAACTTGACTTGTATCATTTCTATCATAAATGGTATAGCTATTAGCTTCAAAATGGATTGCATATCTATGTTCTAAAAGCTATCTAACACTAAACAAATTTTGCTCCAAGTAACACATTTTGAATTAGCTTCATCCCCTTCTTGGTTTCAACTCCAATAGTGCATTTTCCTTTGGCATGCACCAATGCTCTATTTCCCATCTTTACTTGAGAATTAACAGAAGTATCCATGTCTAAGAAAATGGACTTATCACTTGTCATGTGATTGCTACTACCACTATTAATGTACCAAACATTATTCTTGTGTTCTGAGGCTGCTTGACAAGCATAAAACAATTTTCCTTCACCTTCTTTGTTCTCAGAGAAATTAGCTTGCTAATTACTCTTGACTTTGTAATCATTTTGTAAGTGCCCAAAATTCTTGCATTTGTAACATTGTGGTTGCCCCCGAAACCAACAATTTATCTCAAGATGACTACTTTTGTTGCAAATTCTACATCTTCTTGTATTTTCTTCAACATTTGAGCCTTTTTCATAATTGTTACTTCTACCTCTTCCCCTTCAACTTCTTTCTCTTCCTCTTCCATTTCCTATTCCTTGTCTTTCACCTCTTGATGATTCCCCTTTTGTTTATTCATCACTTGATGATTCTCTATGAGTTTTTGAGTTTACATTAATTTTAGATTGAAATGCACTTTCAGGAGGCTTCTATGAATGCTTCAATAACCTTTGTTCATGAGCTTTTAAGGAACCAATTAATTCTTGAACACTCATTTCAGAGATGTTCTTGTTTCTTCAATAATATCCACCATGGTATCATATTTTTCTGATAAACTAACCAGAATTTTCTCACTAATTCTCCTTTCTTCAAGTTTCTCACCATACGATTTCATTTGGTTAACAATTTCTTTGATTTTAAAGAAATAATCATTCAAAGTTTCAGATTTCTTCATATTTAAATTTTCTAAAGCTCTTCTAAGAGTTTGGAGTTTAACAACTCTTACCCTTTGGTTTCCTTGAAATTCTTCTTGTAGAATGTCCCAAACTTCCTTAGCTTTAGCAGCTTCAATGATTGTCACACCTTCATCCCAATTAAACATCATTAATGTCACATTAGGCGAGACATAATCGCACAGGTCATCGTATTTGCCAACGGTACCTTAATACACACCCAAAAAGAATATAGCGGAATATACACCAATGATATATATAAACAAGAACAATCCTCACATACCATAACGGACATCAAAAGTAAAACCATAAACCACTCACATTATTACAAACCTAGGTACATGACAACCTCTCATATCTCAAGCTAACATGAGGTATCATACAAATATAAACCAAATCCCAACATCTTATATAAAAACGATGAGAAACTAAAAGCAAAGCAACAAGAGCTTTTCCAAACTCCGAGACACAACTTTTTGACACCGACATTAATGCCACTGCGGCTAAGATCAGGGCTACAGTGAACCGAACTATCGTATCCATGTTATCTGTCAAACAATCTATGCGAGTGTAAACTAATTGTCAACGTGTTCACGATAGATAATCAAACTCATAAAGAATAATATATACATAATCACAAAATCAGCTATCAATAGATAATCCACCAATCAGTGATATATAATCATCTACAAAATAGCAATATCAATGATATGTAATCATTCTCTAATCACCACCAGCAATGTAATATGCTTTATGAAATGTCATATCTCTTGTGATGCAATACATGAAATACCCGAATGTGCACGCAATTTAGATAACGTTGGCACAATACATCTATGGCTCGTTATCAAGGAATGCCCACTGTGATATCCCTGGGCTAGTTCACCATGACTACGCCTTTGGTTAGCCCACCATGGCTAATTCTCTCCAGTGCAATGCAAGGCATACGATATGGATGGTATGCAATATCGCCATATTATAATCACCAATATCACCTCATATAAAATAGTTAAGCAATTCAATATGAATAATTTTCACATATATACTCACAAACAACAACACTATCCATTCAATATGATTAAGACTATCTTATATTCCCACCTATCGCCGCACACACAGACCATGACAAAGATCATTCATTGATTGACTTTGATAGCTCTTGCACTCCTTTAGCACCTAACACCCAAAACTATGTTAGATTGGAAAATTTAATTCATAATTTTTCAACAACACACAATCATGATCCACACTCTTCTAACATAAGATATATAATGCCAATAAGGTATTAAAACATGATGTCATATGTCTAACTCGTCTCCCAATACAATGCAATAATTTAAAAGTACCAAAATCTACCAAGTCCTCTAATCTGCCAATATTGACACAGGCCTCATAACATGGACACAACTTCATGAGATTATAACAAACAATTTCAAAACTTTGTGAATAAAAAATAAACATCTCAGAGAGTATCCAGACCAAATTTCAAATTTATTGAATAAAATTAATTATTTATTTAGTATTTTATAAACCAAGGCAGTGCTGCAAAAATGAGAATTCAACTGCAAATGGTCTATCTTTGAGAGGTTCTTAACATAGGAAAACGACATCAAAATGACTTAAAATTTGGTATATACTCTCATACATATTTCTAATAGGTACATTAAAAATTTTACAATGTTTTGAATACTCTAACCTTGTCCAATGTTACTGTCAAGGTAGGGATCACATATCAGGGTAACAGATTTCAACAGTAATAGTCCGATTTCTAAAATTCACCATAATTCAAAAATACAATATTTTTTAGTGAGACCAAAGCTGAAATTACTATTATAACTCTAAATTAAAGTGTTCAAAGATTTATCTAGAAATAATATTTTTGGATAAACCAATTCGCCAAAAAACAACAAACATAACTCCTTTATGCAAAACATGAAGATTTTGGGCTTCTACCATGGAAACCCCAACCACCCCTCTACTCCATCATCTTCCTCCACCCCCTCTCATGGCATAAAACATACTAGTATGTACACTATGAAAATGAAATAGATCAAGTAAGAACATAATGATCTTACCTTAAATCTTGAAAACAAGATGCAACAAGCCTACCCCTTGACCTCTTCCTCTTTTTCCTCCTCCTTTCTCCCTCTATCTCTATTTCTTCTCCACTCGGATGATGATCTCATCCATCATCTCTTCCTCTTTTCTTTTCTCTATTCTCTTTTCTCCCTTCTCTCTCCCTATAATACCCATTCAATCATCCCCTATTTTATTTTTCACTAACTCTACTACTTCTCTCTCCTCTCCTCTCCTCTTTTTTTCTTCTTTTCCTTTCTTTTCTATCTCTTATCTTCCTCTCTCTATTCAAATGATGGCATCCACCATCTCTTGACTTCCTCTTTTCTTTTTTTTCTTCTGTCTCCCATGATGCTAGGCCACCCACACTCCACTAGCCTTTCTTTTTGTTCTTCTCTTGCCCATAATGCTAAGTCACCCACACTCTACTAGCCTTTCTTTTTTTCTTTTCTTTTCTTTTCTTTTCTCCCTACTAGCCTTTGTTCCCCCTTGTCTTTTCTTGTGGCTAGCAAGCGAAAATAGATACAAGAGTGTATCTCACACCTTTAGGTGTCCCATGCACACACTCACTAATAACTCACCACTCAACTCACCACCTAACTCACTACTTGCCACATGTCACACACATATGCACCCATATAATTTTACATACCAATTAATCATGTAATAAATGTAATTAATTACTTATGAAATTATGAGATTAGGGTCTCATAATGATCCTTGGAAATAACTCATCAGAGAGTCCTTGCTGGATGAAGAAAAGGGCTTTAGCATCCTTTCTTTTGCTCTCATTAAGCTATTCATCTTGTGCTTGAGTCCGTGCTGTCGATGTCGACGACGAGAGTTCAACATACTCGTTTTCTACAAAGCTCCAAAAATCTTGTGATTAGAAGAGAGTCTTCATCTTCACACACCAGTAATCATAGTTTTCTCTATCAAATACTGGTATAGATAGTTGTTGAACACTCATATTTTGGTTGCTTGATGTAGCCATGAAGATTTTATGTAGAGACAACTCTTTCTCTACACAAACCCTTTTTTCTTAGCTTCTTTTCTTTAAACACAGCTGCTGCAAGAACCAAGCTCTGATACCAATTTCTATTGGGTTTATATTCGCAGCAACTATGTGAACATCACATAAGAAACCAAAGCTTAAACACACAAGCACCAAATCTGATTTTTCAGCAGTGAAAACAGGAGAAGAAAAGGGCTGAATAGGGCAGCTTACACACTGCCTCAATTTTTCTATATTTTATTTTTCCACATACAACCCTTTTACATTGTATTTATATTTCATCATTTTTCCATCTAATCACAAAACACCTGGATCAATTATCTTTCACATAAACTAACTCTATTAACTTCTAACATAACCAAAATACAACTAGAGTTAAGATGGATTAGAAAATTATTTGGCAGTAGTGCATATTAGCACATTACATCAACAAGAATGAAGAATCTAAGGGTAGTTCTGTTTCAAAGGCATTTGAAAGAACAAGTACCGATATCACAAGTACTCAAGATATTGGCTAAAAATTTGTATCGATGGACGACAGACAAGAGTGTTCTTTTGTGTTTATTGTTGTAACCAGTAACTTTGAAAACAAATTTGTGATAGTTTCTCATGACTTCGTAAAGGAAGGTGGTTTGGTGAAGCAAATAGGAACAAATCAACACTTTGCAGCTGAAGAAAGGACTAGCAAAGAACAAAGACACTCAGTGAAGATGCAGGATCATAGAAGTCTATTCCACAATTACAAAATTGAGTTCCCAGACCATGCGTGAATGTTGGTTGCAAACAAAAAATGAAATGGCTTCCATTCGAAAGCAGCTTTTAGAGATTAAAAACAAGCAGTCGAACTTAATGGATATGTTAAAGGTAATTACTTCATATCCCTTGGATATTTTATAGGTTGAAAGCTTCCTCATTGAGCATACTTTAGTACACCTATACATTATGACATGTTATCACTTATCGGTGTTATAGACATACCCTGGGTTAGACTTTACCGGCCTTGATCCTCTGATGGAGGAAGTTTGCCAAAGCCTTGAGGAGGTTCTCAAGAAGACCTCAGGGGAAGCTGCCGAGAAGGCTCCTAAGATTGGGGAAGCTGCTAAGGCCGAGAAGATTGTCGAGGAGACCGGGAAGGTGGTTGAAGGGACCAGGGAGAAGGCCGCCAAGGAAGAACCCAAGGTTTGAAGCCTTTTGTATATATATATATATATATTTTGAAAGGATGTTCTGTTCTGTTCTGTACTCTATTTATTATCAATGCAAAACTCCTTTTTCCCAATTCAGCTGTGTTGTACATTTTCATAAAATATTTTGCAAAATAATTTGAATTCATACACCTGTTCTCTATTGTTTTTTGCTTGGTTGAATGCTTTAGCAGAATAATTTCCATTCAGCTGTGTCTCGCGAACCGAGCAACTGGGAGGTCGCTCTCTTGAGTTGCGACTCTGCCTTAGTTATGTAATCTGAGTAGTCCTTTTGGCTCTACTCTATTGGAGTGGTTTTGCTCAAGCAAGCCAAGCAGATATCCTGTTGGGCCTTCTCGCTCTGTTCAGTCATGCGACCTGGGCATATACCGTGGCTATGCAAGCCTTCTGGTTTTGCTCGGTCACGTAAATCGAGCAAACTTTTTGTTGCCATAGCCTTGTGGGCCTTTTGGCTCTGCTCGGTCACATGAAATGGGCAAATATTCTTTGCCATTGCCTAATAGGTCGTTTGGCTTTGCTCAGTCATGTGAACTAAGCAGATATTCTGCCATTGCCTAGTAAGACGTCTGACTTTACTTGGTCACATGAACCGAGCAAATATTCTTTACCATTGCCTAGTAGGCTGTCCGGCTTTGCTCGATCACATGAACCAAGCAGTTATTCTTTGCCATTGCTTAGTAGGCCATCTAGCTGCTCAATCACGTGAACCAAGCAGATATTATGCCATTTCCTAGTAGGCCGTTTGGCTCTGATTAGTCATGTGAACCGAGTAGGTATTCTTTGCTATTGCCTAGTAGGTCGTCTGGCTTTGCTCGATCACATAAACTGAGCATATATACTTTGCCATTGCCTAGTAGGCCGTCTAGCTCTACTCTGTCACATGAACTGAGCAGATATTCTTTTGCCATTGCCTAGTAGGCTGCCTGGTTCTGCTTGGTTGACCGAACAGATATTCTTTCCCATTGCCTAGTAGGCCTTTGGCTCTGCTCGGTCACATGAACCGAGCAGATTCCGTAGAGTGCTGTCAGTTGACATCTAGTAAACAATTGTAGAACGACCGATATTATTGATAATCCATCGAATTGCAATCAGTTTCCCTGTCATAAGTAGTACTTCCTCAAATGCTCTACGTGCCACGGCTGGGGTAGCTCTTTGCCTCCTAACTTCTTCAATCTGTAAGTCCCCTTCCTGGTGCTGCAGATCACCTCATAGGGGCCCTCCCAATTAGGTCCAAGCTTGCCATCTCTTATATCCTTTGTAGACTGATTGACATTTTTTAAAACCAGATCCCTCGCTGTAAAGTCTTACGGTCGGACTCTAGAATTGTGGTACTGGCGCATCCTCTATTGGTACGATGCTACCCTACCCTCATAGCTGCTCGTAACCTCCTTTCTTCTAACAGATCCAGCTCCACGTTTAGCGCCTCGTTGTTGGTCTCTGGGTCAAACTGCATCGTTCTCGAGCTGGGAAAACCGATCTTCACTGGGATCACCACTTCACTGTCGAATGTCAGGGAGAACGACGTTTGCCCCGTAGAAACCCACTCCATTGTTCTGTAAACCCATAAGATGTTGGGAAGTTCTTCTGCCCATAGGCACTTGGCTCTCTCTAACTTGGTCTTGATGATCTTGAGGAGGAACCTGTTCATGACTGCTACCTGACTGTTGGCCTGAGGATGCTATGGGAAAGAAGCGTGGTGATTAATCCCTAGATCGCTGCATAACTGGTTGAATTATCTCCCTTCGAACTGCTTCCCATTGTCCGTGATGATGATCTTGGGAATTTCAAACCTATAAATAATATTTTGCCACAAAAACTTCTTCATTTTCTCCTCGGTAATTGTTGGAAGTGCTTCTGCCTCTGCCCACTTGGTGAAGTAATTGATAGCCACCACCGTAAACTTCCTCTGTCCCCTGCCCATAGGCAACAGTCCTACAATGTCAATTCCCCATTGGGTGAAGGGCCATGGGCTCTGGATCGGGGTCAGCTCCTGAGCGGGCAATCTTAGGATGTTCGCGAATCGTTGACACTTGTCACACTTCTTGACGAATTTTTGGACATCTTTCTCCATGGTGGGCCAATAATAAGCTGTTCCCATGATCTTCTTGGCGAGGGATCGGCCACCCGAGTGGTTTTCACAGACGCCCTCGTGGATTTCTCTCATTACATACTTGGCTTCTTCCTTTATGGCACACAGAAGCAACGGCAGGGTGTGCCCCCTCTTGTAGAGGGCCCCGTTCTGAATTAGGTATCTATTGGAACAGTATTGTATTCGTCTTGCTTTGTTCTTATCCTCCGATAGGGCCCCATTTTGTAAGTAATCCCTGATCAGGTTCATCCATGATTTTTTTAGTTCGATCTTATTTACCTTCGGACTTTGGATTCTCGGAGAATCAAGTATCTTCACTGGGACGTTCGGGTTTGGCTCGTTGGATGAGGTGATTCTAGCCAGCCAGTCCGCTTCTTCGTTTTGGAGTCTTGGGACATGTTCTAGCAAAATTTTTACAAACCTCCTGGCTAAACTCTTAGCCATTTGGTAGTATTGCTTCATATTCTCCTCTCTGGCTTCATACACTCCTTGTATTTGCTTCAACACTAATTCAGAGTCGCTCTGCACAACGATCTGTTCGGCCCCCATTCTTTGAGCCATTCAAAGTCCGGCAATGAGGGCCTTGTATTCTGCAACGTTATTACTGGCGGGAAACTTGAAGCATAGAGCGTATTCAATCTTGTGACCGTTAAGAGTGACAAGAATCATGCCGGCACCACTAGAATCGTCAGTAGAGGAGCCATCAACATTTAAGACCCAGTGGCTTTCGATATAGTCGTCTTCGAGTGGGGCAGTGGGGAGGTTAGTGAATTCTGTAATAAAATCCGCAGTAGTCTATCCTTTGATCGCCAGTTGGGGTCGGTAATGTATGTCGAATTGGCTAAGCTCGACTAACCACTTTACCAAATGGCCCAACGTTTCCAGCTTATGGAGGATGTTCTTCTAAGGTTGGTTTGTGAGGACTACTATCGTATGGGCTTGAAAGTAAGGCCTTAAGTGCCGAGCCACTGTCACCAAGGTTAGGGCCATGAGTTCCATCTTCGAGTATCTTTCCTTTGCCCCTCGCAATGCTCGACTAGTATAGTACACTGGCTTCTGGATTCCTCCTTCTTCTCTAACCTGGGTTGAGCTCACTGCGGTCGCCGAAACTGCCAAGTACAAATACAGTTCTTCCCCAAGGACTGTTTAGCTAAGTAGTGGAACCGAGCTCAAATATTGCTTGAGTTGGTGGAAGGTAGCTTCACATTCTTCGATCCACTCAAATGCTTTGTGCAGGATCCTGAAAAAGGACAAGCATTTATCAGTGGATCTAAAGATGAACCTGTTCAGAGCTGCTATATACCCTGCCAGCCTCTAAACGTCCTTCGTTGTCCTGGACGCTTGCATGTCGATAATGACCTGGATCTTCTCTGGGTTCGCCTCAATCCCCTGGTGCAACACCATAAAACCCAGGAACTTTCTTGAGGCTACGCCGAAAGCACATTTAGTTGGATTGAGCTTGGTCTGGTACTTGTGCAGCTTTTGAAACATCTCCTCTAGATCTTGCAAACGGCTGGTGGTCTTCTTACTCTTCAGTAACATGTCATCCACATTATGCCCGATCTGAGATTTGAAAATGAGGTTGACAAGCTGTTGATATGTTGCCCCTACATTCTTCAGTCCGAACGGCATCACATTGTAGCAATAGAGCCCTGTAGCAATAAAGCCCTCGATTAGTGATGAAGGCCATATGCTCCTAATCGCGCTCAGTCATCCGGATTTGGTTGTATCTTAAAAAAGCATCCATGAAGGTCAACATTTCATATCCTGTGGTGGAATCTATGAGAAGATCAATGGAGGGCAGAGGAAAATTGTCATTCGGGCATGCTTTGTTCAAGTCAGTGAAGTCAATGCACATTCTTCACTTGTTGTTGGACTTCTTCACCATGACAACATTGGAGAGCCAGGCAGGGTATTGTACTTCCCGAACGAACTTTTCTTTGACCAGCTTCTCAGCTTCTTCAACCACTGCATCATTCTGTTATGGCGCAAAGTTCCTCCGTTTCTGCTTGACCAGCCTGGCCTCGGGATCGATGTTCAAGTAGTGAGCTACTACTCTTGTGTCAATGCCGGGCATATCCTCATGGGACAAGGCAAACACATCAAGGTTTTTCGAAAAGTAGCTTCGCAATCCCTCTTTTGGCTCCTCAGGGGCGGTAGCCTCGATCTTGACTGTTCGTGATGCAGCGGATATTAAGAGAACAAGAAAATAAACTCCAATCCGTTGATTCATCATAAATACCGGATTTAGAGCCGTCCTACAACCTATTGATTCACCAAGAATGCTAGGTTCTAGGGCATCAAACACTCGTTGATTTTTGTAGAAAATACCGAATGATTGGAAAAGTGCAAAAAAACACACACAAGTTTATTATTCATCAAAAGCTGCTGAAAATGTCTTAAACAAGAACATAAATAGGCGGCACAAAACCCTAGGCCCGGGACAAAACCAGATTAAAAGGAAAACTGACAAAAAGCCCACAAAAATAAGCCCAAAACACAAAATAGTTCCAAAACCGTATTTAGAAGCATTTTTTTTGCAATTTCCTAGGCTGGAAAATCATTTCATATTTTTCCCTTTCTCCGGCTGGTCAATATCTTTTCAAAGACATATTATAATGGCGAAACGAAGTTACGAGTCAAAAGTTATGGTCGATTGAAGTTTACCGACCACCGGTCCGAGTATATCGCCGTTGCCGCGTTTCCAAATAATCTTTAGCAATGCGATCCGCATCAGTTCGATTCTGCCCTCGTGTCCCGATGGGAACTTCCTCGAGCTCTTCTGCTAGCTCGCCCCTTCTGACTTCCTCTTCGTCCCTTGGTTCAAGCTCTTTGATAACCAAGATTTCTTTGCTAACTTCCCATTTCAGGGACGCCATGTAGCTTTCTCGAGCATCTTTCTAGTCGTCCCGTGCACACCCGATCCCCTTCTCGGTCGAAAACTTGATTTTAAGGTGGTAGGTGGATGTCACAGCTTTGAACTGGTTCAGCGTTGTTCACTGGATGACGGCATTGTAGGCTGATGGATAGTCCACCACCAAGAAGTGGATTATTTTCGTTGTTTGGTGGGGCTCCTTCCCCAAGGTCACCGGTAGGGTGATAGACCTGAGGGGGATTACTCGGTCCCCGGTGAAACTGACCAGGGGGAGTTGACAGGCTACAACTTCTCCCTACCAATCGACATTTTATTGAAGGCTCCTCAGAACAAAATGTCAGCCGAGCTCCTGCTCTTGATCGAAACTCTCCAGGTTTTGAAGTTGGAGATGATCGACAAGATGACCAGGGGGTCATCATGAGGTTGGTGAAGCTCAACAGCTTCTCCTTCTGTGAATGTAATCACGGGGCATTCTATCTTCGACTTCTTGCTAGGCGCCTCGACCAGCATTACTTTTGTCCCGATTCGGATCTCCCGAGCATGCTTTTTCCGCACTGAAGAATATTCACCTCCTCCAGCAAACGCACCGGCTATTACCCTTATTTCTCTAATGGGCTGGTTCTTGGGTTGTGCTCGGGCTAGACTATGTTGGTTCTCCTACTCTCGGTCCTCTCGAGCTGTGACGTACCGACCAAGTCTGCCTTACTTAACCAAACTCTTAATCTGTCACTTCAAATCAATACAATCTTCTATATCATAGCCATAATCGCAATGGAACCTGCAATACTTGTTTCTGCTCCTCATGTTTGAGGGCATCTTCAGACGTTCTGGCCACTTCAGTGCCAGATTGTCCCTTATCTCCATTAAGACATTTCTTAGCTTTGTTGTAAGGGGGTGAACATTCAGTCAAGCTTGCGATAACGCTCTCGCTTGTCTTCCTCCTGATTGCGTGACTGGTTGATGTTCCGATTTGTCTTTGTTTCCCTCTCCTCCTTCGGGGTACCAGTCGACCTTTTCTTATTACTAGTTGTTGTGCACATGCGTTGCACGTGACATTTTTTGATTTGATATTTCGTAATGTACATTATGTCAAAAGATATAATATAACTTTTAATAGTCTTGACTCTTATTAAATGGACACATACTATGCTTGAATGATGTCAAGTTTGGTGCGCTATGTAAAAAAAATATTGTGTCACGCATGTTCAATGCACCTAAAAGAATCCTCTATTACTATTACGAAAGGCAATTGGTTGTATCTTTCATATCTAGAAGATAATAATTATGATTCACATTCCTATATAATATAGACCTTAGCCACAATATATTTGTATGATTATAGTTTATATAGGAAAAAATTGAAGCATGATAATTTTGTTATGTTATATTAGAAATAGTGAATTAAAAAAAAAAGAAGAAAAAAGAAAAAAAAAACCACAACCCGAAAAAGAAAAGAAGGAAAACAATTAATATCAATGATCACATTAAATATCAAAGTTCAAATTTTTTTAATTTTATTTTAAAGAACTCAAGAAAGAGTAATAAAATGTTGATACATTTCATTCCTTCTCAACTTTAATCCACTTTTGTATTTACATTATCCCAATTGGTAAATATTTATAGTTTCCATTTCATCAAGATCTTCATCAATTTGTACTTCTGTTGATTCGATCTTCCCTGACACAATAAAAAAATTAATTATTATGTAACTTATTTTTATTAAAGCTTTAGACTTACACACCTGATCAATTACACAACATGATTTTGTATATTGTTCTAGCTCCTTTGGAATTGGTATATGGTTCTACCATACCTTTCCTTAGAACAATTGTCTTTATTGTCAATCTCCATTGAAAGGTCGAAGTTCATTGACTCCTAATGAAGCCTTTCGAATGAATTTCATTTTTCAGCATTACTCCTACGAAAACAACATTGAAATGATGTCAATAGCATATAATAAACTATCATAAACATTACGATACATCCCAAGAGAGACCCTTAAGTTGTATTTAAGGAATTTTCTACTTTGAACATGGAATTGAAAGAATAACACAGGAAACTTTGTAAGCAAATAAAATGAAATGCATTTTCAGTGAAATCAATCCAACCTGGGTACTTGGTTGAATGAAAAATAGACGTAATCTTGCATGTGCCATGCTTGCTTTTCTAGCTTTGGCAATTAATCACCAAGAAGTTATTATGCTTCACATAAATACATGCTTGTTTTTCTAGCATGAGCAACTAAGCACCAAGAAGTTATAATGCTCCACATAAATACAACCAAGCCAACTGACGACCCAGTCAGTCAGATTTCTTTTTTGGCTTTTTCTTATTTAAGGCACATTAACAAAAAAGAAAAAGAAAGAGGGGGGGAAACATAACTTCCTCAATTTCTCATAAACCAAACATTGGCATAAGGGAAAAAAAACAAAGGAACTTATTAGAAAATTTGAACATAGATGGTAGCAAACTGTGTGATTCTAGGGAGATGAACATAGTCGGTAGCAAAATCTAACAATTGATGATTTCCATTGTCTTCCTCATGTCTGTGTTGGTGGTGTTGTTTTGCTAAAATAGTTTTTGCTTGCTGTGTGTTTTACCACAAGAAAAAAATTGAAAATGAGAAAATTTCGTAGTTAAAGACATTTAACTTGTATGTATGATTCAAGGTAGTCTACATCTCAAGGTGACTCTATTCTTAACATTTTGCAAGTGCCACGACATATAGTTATCTTGATTTTTTCATAATCTTTTCCCCATTGGCGATCATCGTAATTGAACATCAGATATAATAACAGTAAAAAGAGAAGAAAAATAATAATGATGGCAACAGAAAGAGAATTTTGAAGGGGAGCAAGTTGAGCAGTGACTCGGAAATTTGTGATTTTTTAAAAAAAATTTCTTCTCTAGTTCATGTTGAATTAAGAATGATTAATTTCTTAAAATAGGCTTTATAAATTATCATAAGAAGTGAATTGAGAAGAGGATGTCTGCAGATACATTTTGTGATCTACTCTCCTCATCTTTGAAATATCGAAAAATCAAGTCAAATTCCTGCATGAAAATAGAAGTCATAACATTACAAACAACCAGCACAATCTGCATAGCATTTATTTCACACTTAGACAATTATGATGTATGATTATCGTATAAGATGTTACCTTCCTATCATACTCAAATGGATATCCAATCCAACTTACTCTAATCATCAAGTTTAGAAGAAACAAAATCAGTAATCATTTCAAGTATTCAGTGAAAAGTAACACCCAGTGAAATCTAGAAGTTTATGCTGCATGTGGTCCGTGAAGTAACAAAGAGAAAAGAAAAGGCTTAATAAGACTTCTTTCCCATTCAAGTTTAAATTTAATTTATTTTTGTACTCATTCAGATTTCTTTCCCATGCAATGAATCCAACCTAAAGGGAATTCAATAAAAATGAAATTCAAAAATAACATTGATAGTTTTGAGATCCCTATGAATACTTATTCAATTGGAGTCATTGTGAAGGTAGAGAATACCTGTGCAATGCCCATAACAATTTCAAAGTGCATTAATTGGCCACTTGAGTAGTACTCTTCTATTTTGATCTACAAAATTATAATCCAAGTGAGTTCTATGTCAGTTTGTACAATAAACCAAGGACTCCATAAAAACACTGGCATTGAAATTACTCAAATAAGGTTTATGGTTATCTTGGAACAAAATACAAAATTCCAAGGTTATGTTGGACATATAATCATAGATTAGTGTCCTCTCTTCTCCTTCAATGCAACACAAGATAAAAGCTGTCGGCTGTCCCAAAGAGTGTGAGTCCACCTTCTTCCCAATTCAATTTTTTAGATTAGAAGGCATTTCTTCGAACACCTAAGAAGCAGGAATTTTTTTTCTTAATTGGGAATAATTAAGTGCCACCCACATTTGTGAGTTCCTTGTAAAAGAGCCTAGACAAATTTCGCAAATCCTATTCCATGATAACCATACCAAACGGAAAGATTATTGCTGACTTTGTTTAAAACTTTTGTGTACCAATTTCAAACTATCCATAATTTTAAGAGGAAATAGAGCAAACGCAAATCAGATCCAAATCACAAGATATATGGTCTCCTATCATAAATACAAATGGTTCACACCTCGAGATGGGGCTAGACCATGCATAATTTGATGCGGTGAAATATTGAACGCTGGACTTAAAAGAAATCCTTGATGTTGCATACACCGTTTGCCATGAGGAATCTGGGTTGGAAATATATGAAATATGTTTAGATACCTTCGGTGGCCAACGTAAACAGATAGAAATATATATATATAATCTGTTCTATTACCTTTGATGGGTAACATACTGAGGAAGGCTTCAATCGTTGGTTGTTGGTTTTGAAAAGAGATGATAGCTTTTGGTTTTACAATTAACGGCAAGGATGGGTAACGGTAACTAAACCAGGCTTGAATTATTTCATGTCGGTTTGAAAGTCGTAGCCGGTGGAAATGTCATTTATTTTTTCATGAGGGGCATATGTGGAACTACAAGTGTGGGAAACACATGGGCAGGCTTCGCTCTTTTAAAATAGTAGAGATAGCGCAAACTGCTCCCTCCATCATTCTCCTGCCTAACGCTTATCATATCCTCTGCGTTCATGTGCTTCTAAGCCCAAAACATCAATTCCGCCATGTCCTTAGGCGGCCTCTTCAATAAAGAGAAAAGGAGTTTTATGGTTCTAATCCTGCTCATAAACGCAATGACGGCTACCTTGTCATCCAGGTCATCCACCGTCAGAGTCTCTTGATTGAATCTCCCTACATACTCGTGCGAGGTCTCCTCTTTTTTCTGTCTCACGATCAACAGATGCATAGCTGACCTTTGTTGCCTCTGCACTCCAATATAATGGCTCACGAAGAGCTTGCTAAGTTGGGTGAAGGTGGCGACTGTCCCTAGCTTGATCTTGTTGAACCAGGTCCGTTTAGACCCTTTCAACGTGATTGGGAAGGCTGTACACATGATCTCATCTGGCACCGCTTGCAGGTGCATGAGCTCTCTGAAAGTTTCCAAGTGATCCACTAGGTCGTTGGAATCGTCGAACGTATCTATCGTCGGCATTTTGAACTTCAAGGGAAGTGGATGGTCCATCACTGCCTGGGTGAATGGTGAAGTTGTTTTGCCAATGAGTGCATGGACTATGTTTGAAGCATTGGCCTTAACAGCCTCTAAAACTCTTGCCATTTGGGCTTGCATGGTCCTCATTTGCTTATCCCATGCAGGGTTGTTGTCTGGTTTATCTCCTACCATCTTTATTCTTGATTAGGCTCATGGCTAGTTTGTGCTTCTTCGACATGGTGTTCACAACATAAGAGTGGGTCATTCACCCATCCTCTATTTCCGTTTTCGTTGCCGTTTGGGGGGATGACACGTTCCTCATCAATCTCCTGATCCTCCTGTTCCACCACAAGCGGAATAACTGGTAATGGAACCCCTCCGGACGGAGCTGGAACTCGCTGGAGCAACTTTGTGTTCTGGCAGACCAGCTGTTGCATGCTGGCCATCATATCAACCACCATCTTCTCAAGGGCTACTATCTTCTTTGCACTTGAATCCGCCATTGCGTTTTCTTGGGGGCGAGTGCTAATTCTACACCTAGTCAAGACCAAGAAAAATCACGAGAACAATCAGTTCTCACAGACAGCACCAGTTGATGGTGTAGCGAACTTGTGGATCTTGCCCCCAAGTCTTCGACGAGCTCTCTCCAGTAGGCGCGCAATCTCCTGCTCTAAACACACTGGTGTGGTACCTGCCAAGAACCCTCTGATGGTGAAGTTAGATTCAAGAGAATATGGTTATTTAAGAGTGTATTTTGATAGGGTTTCTTTTTGGCATACCTAGTGAAGAAGGTATTCGTTTTCCCTTTGTATGCATGCATGGGAGTGGTTGATGATCTTGTTCACGTGATGGTGCTTCATTGGGGGGTCATATCCATGGCAGGATACTTGAGAGGGTTGCTGCCCCACTTTACGCGTGGCGTGTGTCAGAACGGTGTCAACGGTGAGGGTGGTTATTCCTCACACACTTTACATCTTCACTTCTAGAGTACACTACTGTGCCCAGTCTCAATTGTGGCCCCCACCGATCTGACGGGAAGGAGGGACGGCACGGGAAGCACGCCCGCGTGCCTAGTCTGGTCGGGGGTCAAGGAGATCGGCTCTGTTGGTGCCTTGGTCTGGTTGGGGGAGAATATATGGAGATCGGCTCTGTCGGAGCCCGACCAGAAGATCGGAAAAACGTCACTAATAGATAACAAGTCGAGTTTACTATATAGCTATGCATATGACTTACATTTTATGCATAAAATATTATATTTTAATTTTGTTAAACACAATTTTATTCTAAAAAAAATAAGTATTTTAAAAAATATGAAATTTTCCCATGTCCTAGTGTCTTTGGACACGAGAATTAGGTAAATTTGTCACTTATGCGTATTTAAGCCTATTTATGAATTCGACACTTTTGCCTTATTTAATCTGAAATCTCATGTCCTTATACATGAAAATTACGTACCTGCACCCATCATATGTACCAAGTCCATGTAACATGGGGTTCCAAGTTTCATCCAGGCAGCTTTATTGAGTTTTCAATACCATAGGAAATGACCAGATCAAGTGGTACATAGCATTAAGTACTTTTGACCTTAGAGAAAGGAGATTATAATAATTTGTGAAACGAAGTTTTTAAACGAAACCACTCTCTCTTTCTCTCTCTCTCTCTCTAATCAGATGGTGTTTTGTGATTTTAGTGGTGGAATTATGCCTATTTAAGCCTCTTTCATTCCCTGTTAAGTAGCTGTAACTGTTACCCACTGTATGGTTTGCAGATAATATAAAATGTTAATATATTTACCATTACATGCTTGACTTAGCTATTCCACTACCACGCAAAGCGGCCTTGCGCTCTCTCATTTTGTCGTCCCCCCACCCCAAACCACACACAAGCACCCATGGGCTCAGGGGACCAGAAAACGCCTTTTCTCCCAAAATAAAATAGAACACCCACACACAATTGATGCTGCTCCATGTTTTTCTTACAAAGTTATAGTGTTATATCCACTACTTCCATTTATACACAATAAAAATAAAGTGGTTACCTTACGCTTTGTTTGAAATCTAAATTTTTGGTGAAAAAAATAAAGAAAAAATAAAATGTGAAAGAAAAGCAAACAAAAATATTATTTATTTTTATTCACTTTTTTTTCATATTTTTTTTTCATCACCAAAAATCTAGATTCCAAGCAGAGGGTTAAGATTTTGTCATCTTGAATGGGCTATTAATGGAACTCTCTTTTTTCATGAACAATGATCGTCGAAAGTATTGTCTCATCAGCTCTAAGCTGATGATTGATGCTACTATCACAATTGTGGTAGCATATTGTTTTTCGATAGGCCCCATTGATTCTAGATAAATGGTAGGAAATGACCTGCATGTGTTATCATAATACCCTACTATTTTAGCGATTTGCGTTTCTAAAAGGTGTGAAACATGATACACTAGCATTCTAAAACGTTAAATTTAATGATTCAATATGATCACAAACTTTTTTCTTATTTATTTATTTAAAAGTCACCTAATAAGGAAAATATAGAGAGAATAGACTTTTGGCATAACAATATGCAAAAAAAAGGTCATAACACTCATAGAATTTGTTTTTAGATGATTAATTTTAAAAAACATAAATTATATTTTATCAAACGTCTAATTGTTAAAAAAAAATTATCCTAGAAGTACATTAATTTTAATAGTGTAATTTATATAAATTTACCCCTAGCGTCTTATATGTTAAAGCATGTAGCGTACCATGTTTCCGTTTCCGTTTCCGTTCAGTTTCCGTTCCATGTACTGAACTACCCGGGTTCTAACTAATATAGGAAAGGAATTATTGAATGGCTGCATTAGTGACCATGGATTCTTACCTTTAAATGCTATGTAGTATTGTAGTGGATGATTTCTTAGGCTACAAGCATTATGCCTGGGCAATCTCACTATGCCCAACCATGGCACATAGAAAATTAAAAGATTGATCATTGACTTCGGAAATGAGCTCTTCCTGAATTAATTGTTTCAGAAAACTTTGTCGATAATAGGACTATTTAAGTTTTGTAGGGTTATCAATAATGCGAAGTTAATCTAAACTTGAATGGGGAGGAGGCCCAGAGGGTTTTTCCAAGAGCTGCAGGGATAGAAGATGAGAATTTTGGCTTACAGATTCTTTCTTCATTAAGTGTGCGGTTTTCTAATAACCTCATTTATGCAATATTTATGTCCACGAACAATCATAATAAGAACGTTGAAACCTGTGTCACAGTATTATGGTTTATGGCCCGCCAAGTTTTTCATTAAGCCAAATGTTAACATGTGTTCTAAGGATATATTGTAAGCATGTTTTGTTTTATTGTACGTAGTGTTGGTAATTGTATTTTCAGTGTTGAAAATTGTGAAAACACAAGTTCCAACGCTTTGAACAACTAGACAAAGCATACTTAAAATGTGCCTTAGGGCATATGTTAGTAAGACCCTTTCATTTAGTTCTATCTGCTCCTAATATAAAACATTATAAGACACTTGGTTGACTTGAAATCTCAAAATGTGAGTTAGCTAACTTGAACTCTTCTCTTGTTTTCTTGTGTATTCAATTTCCTTGTGTTTCCTCATAACCAAGTGTTTGTTCGAGAATGATTTGATTCTGGAGAACTCTCATGGAATGCTATCCCATATTTTCAGGTGGTGGACTTGAGTACTATCCATGGACCAAGTTATCCTGTTCTTTCAGCAATAGCAAGGCGAGAATTCTTATATGCAATTCAGGAATCTGTCGATCTGGGCTTTTCTAATCCTGCATAGAGAAGATCTGTCACACAGCTAGCCATGAAATTGCATCAAATCTGGGGTAAGGCACATTCTACATATGTGAACTCATTTAGTGCACAAGTTGCATGAACCCAATATTTGAATCCAATTTTTGTCTCTATTTTCAATACAGTTGGAATATGAAAGATCTTGGGAATCAGCAAATGTTTGAATTTTGGCTAAGAAGTGGCAGAAATTTAGATGTCCCAAAATTCGATGGGATTGTAAGGTATTTTCTAGAAGGTGTTGGAAATGAGAAAGAATCTTGCCCTCTAAGAAACCCCCCGCCGGGGGGGGGGGGGGGGGGAGAATAATATTTCTTCAGGAAATATAGCCAAACTGCCCTACTTAACGCTCAAAGGGTGTCTTAATACAATAATTAAAGTTACCTTGTCTTTACCGTAGTTGCCAAATATGAGAAATGGAAGCAAAAAATGATTTGGATAATGGATACACGAGCCATGGCCTAAAAATAATATGGGAAGAGGAAAACGCTAGGGGATATAAAATTAGATAGGATATTTATAAAAAGGAAAATGTTATATGTAATGTGAGTCTTACAGTCTTGTGTGTAGGAGTGAGAAAAGAAATTGTGAAATGAGATTGTATATAACATTGCTCTTATAAGAATATTTGTGAAGAATATCAAATATAACAATGTTACCTACTAGAATACTTTCATGGTCAATTAAAATACTAATGTTTTCATTGAAGTTCTGTTTAAAATTTTATGAGAGTTTCATCTCCGTTCTGGAATACTTTCATAGTTTTGAACATTTAAACCATTAATTTCCATTATAATTTAGAACTCTAATTTTGTCATGCATGTTAGGGGCTGTTTATAAATGTGTAGCTGTGTTAATAAAATGATATATTTTTCATACACCTTTTGTTCTTTTTTTAATGGCTCTTTCATAAACTATCCGTTACATTATTGTGGTGGTTGTCAAAGCAATGCACAATAGATTGGTGCTTAATGTACAAAGGGGGGAAGCCAATTTTGCTTTCACTGTAGTGCTGGCCTTGACCAAATTAGTATATTAAATCAGAATTCATTTTATTGCTGCCCTACTTTATTACGTGAAATATGCCTTGTTGGCTTTGCTGGTGTCCATGCTTGATTCCTGAATTTCTGTTTTTCATTGTCTTTTTGTGATTGTCCACATAGGAATACACTGAAGTAATAGAAGACAGTAAACCAAATATTTACAGATCCCTTTATAAGGGGATGACTGAAAAGAAAAAATAATAAGTTTTGGTTCTTCAAAATATTGAATTCGTCTGGCATATAAGATTTTTTTATTTTATTTTCCCTATTTGCTGGATTGTTAAGACTACTAAATTTCGTTCTATCTCGTGTAAGAAGCTTACCAGAAGCACTGATGATGATGCTTTAGGATCTACTGATTGAAGTACTATTTTCTGTCCAACGCTTGTATTCCATATATTACCTGTCCGTTGTGAAATCAAATTTTTGGGAATGATAGTGTTACACGATGATCCTTTTGCGTCAATGTTTGAAGGAGAAGTTTGCTCTGTTAGCATACATGTTTGTTAATGTTTTTCCTTGACTGCTGTTCTTCGTAATGCTGATGAACATGAATATACCCGATAGACAGGAATGGACGGAATGAAATCTAAGCTCTCATGTCTTTACAAAGAAGAATCCTCGTTGTTTTCCTCCCGTTGGCAATTCTTTTATCCTTCATTTAAAACTTGAATTTTTAATGAAACAAAAAAACAAAAAAAGAAAATGTGGCTTCTTTATTTTTATTTACTTTTTCTTCACATATTTCTTTTCCTACAAAAAATTTGAATTTCAAGCGGAGCCTTAAAAAAATATTAGCATATGAGAAGAATGGCCAAACTTTGGAAATATGACAACTATAGTACCTAGGTTGGATGATCGTTTTACTTCATTTACTTTATTACTTTAGAATGTAAGAAATTAAAGCCATGTTTGTTTTGTAGGATAAGGTTGCGGGATTAGATTATTAATCATTTGTCCAATCTTATCTTGGGTTTACTTTCGTAATGGATGATCGGAATAACTAATCTGGAAGGGCCTTTTATCCCATATACATTGTATTATGCATGTATTTATTTATATATATATATATGTATGTATGTATATATTATCCCATGTTTGTTTTTGCAATAGGTGATTGGGATAACTAATCCTGAAGGGCCTGTTAATTTCGTATACACTGTAAAACATATATATATATATATATATTGGGGGTAGAGTGGGATAACTAATTTGAAGGTTTAGGATTGAAGGCCAAATGACAAAATTAGCCCCTGAAATTAATAATTTTGGGATTAATTATTCCCCTTCTCTCATCCTATGAAACAACCATGGCCTTAGGGATGAGAAGAGAGGACAATAGGAAAATTGTTCGAACGAGCACTCTATTAGCCCCCTTGCTCGTTTTCTCAAATTGGGTGAACCAAACGACTGAAATTGGGGTAGATTCTTAATAAATAAATTTCATCTTGTCATTTCATCACGCTACCAAAGTTGGTTTGAGACCTAAGTTTAGGAGGCCTTCCAACAAGAAAACTATTTCGTAAAGATGTTATAACATGTAATAACAGAGATTAAACGGTCTGTCTTAATTCAGCTGTCCAACCAGATCATCAAACAATAGAAGCATTAGCAGATTTTCTCTCTCCCTCGATGCATGTGCACATATGTGCATCCGTGCATGTGGGTGACTCAGAATGCCCATGTCGTGATTGATTACTCATCTGTACCTTCAGGCAAGCAGGGGGAACAACTTTCCTAATTTATGCTGCCTTTTCGACACTCTGTCGCATTCTAATTCTGAAATCAACTCAAAGATAGGCTTGTAATCAAATTCAGCATCTTCAGGGCCATGCTGGATGTAGCATGATCCCACTAGAAATATATATATATATATATATGTGTGTGTGTGTGTGTGTGTGTACACTGTGTACATGTTTCAACTACTGTGGTCCAATCATTTGGCTTGAACAGCATTTCAACTTCACAAGGTCCTGAATAGAGATTTTATGTTTGTGAAGTACCTAAACCAAATCCTCAACCTGGGTCTGGTAATGCTATAAAGGCTAAGGACAGTACCCACAATTTCTTATAATTAAAAAAAATAAAAAGAAACGCACGATACAGGCAAAAAATTACAGTTGCTTGAACATTGAAAGTTTCTCTGAGAAAAGGAATTGGAAAACAAAAAAAAAACACACACACACACACAATTTCACAAAGAAAAAATAAATAGAAAATAAATTGACACACTGGTGAATAGATCTTCAACGATTCAACTTACATTCATATTTGGTTTCTAGGTTTAACATTGGATAGAATCAGATTCCTTGTCTAGCCCATGATCTGGAGAGGGGCTATAGAGATCACACTCCTTTGGAGGCTCACTCTTGCTCCTTCCATTTGCTGGTTTCCTACTTCGAGGCACCCTAGCTTCCCTTTCACTTTCAGTTCTAACCGGGCCTCTGTTCTCTGTAGAAGGGTCGGGTGTGCCCTTGGGAACTTCGTAAAGGGTTATACTGCCACCACCACTTTGAAACATTTCCTCTTCTTGACTTCCCTCCTGTGCCTGAAGAGTCTCAAGTATTTGAACTACCTGGCTCATTACAGGCCTCCCTTTCGGATTTTGGCTGAGGCATTGGTAAGCTAAATTGGCCACCTTTATTGCAGTTCTAGTAGAGTACTGCCCTTCCATTCTTGGGTCCAGGATCCTCATAAGCTTCTTATTATGGTTTAAGAGCGGACGGGCCCACTCAACCAAGTTATGTTCTCGGCTAGGCCTGCTCTTGTCCATTGCTCTCCTTCCAATCAGCATCTCAAGTAACACTACCCCAAAACCATAAACATCACTTCGAGCTGTTAAATGCCCTGTCCAGATAAAGTAGAAAAGTTTAGTTCTTGATCTGCCATTGGTTCGGATTTATATGAATACATACATATAGTTATATATATCTTACAAATAAATGCTTCAAAACAGTTGCCATCAAGGGGAGAATCTACATCACATGATACATGCTATTGACATAAGCTGGGATTACCTATATAAAGAGACTTCTTTTTCGTCTGTTAAAAAGAACAGATAATGGATTATACATATTAAAAATTTTATTTATCAAAACGATATTCAATGCGCTACTGAAACTTTGTTCAAGAGATAATAACAGAGAATGACATAAAAAAAAAAAAAGTGAATAGTTGAGTTTCATTGCTTCCATAGTGCAAGGTACTAAAGAAAACAAGAAGCTCTTCCCCCTTTCCATGGCCCATCTTTTCAAGAACCAAAAGCATGTGAATTGTGAACAAGCGGATCCAAACCAAAATGCATTATATGAAGTGACAAAAGCTACATGTATAAAGTTAATGGTTCGGCCATCAAAAAAAAAAAAAAAAAAGACATTCAAGTTGACACAACTGTAGAAAAACACTTTTATGAGTTGACATAAAAAGTAGTTTCCGTCCTTACTCAAAAAAAGTGATGCTATTTCAGGATAGGTAAATACCAATGAACAAAATGTGATTCACTGTAACTTGCTATCATAAGAGTAACAGGACTCACCCGTCATCACATACTCTGGGGCTGCATACCCGTAAGTGCCCATGACTCGTGTTGATACGTGGGTCTGGTCTCCCATAGGTCCATCCTTTGCAAGCCCAAAGTCAGAAAGCTTTGCATTAAAATCCTGCAGGTCATTATTAAACTTTTAGTTCAAAAGAACAAACTCACAGTTCACAAAGACGTCACTACTAACGTTTCGCTTTCCAAAAGAAGTTGGTTAGTGTTCACGGGAATCGTTTTCTTGAATAAAGACTGGAAATTCCCACTTGTGCATATAAAGTATCTTCTTCTTTTTGGAGATACCAGCCTATCATTATTAAATCATAACTTGGTTTGATGGTATGTTATTCTAATGAGGGAATAACACTGCAGGGCTTTCAAAACTTTAAGGCATTTTTAGCAAGTTCATGATTGGATGGAAAAAAATTCACATTCCTAAATAGCAACTGCAAAACAAAGGTTTGAAAACATGACAGTACGAAAACTAACCGCATCTAACAAGATGTTTGAAGTCTTGAAATCCCGATAAATGACAGGCCTTTCTGCACCATGAAGAAAAGCAAGCCCTTTTGCAGCATCGAAAGCAATCTTCATTCTTTTTGCCCACGTTAATGTAGCACATACTCCTACCAACGCAACGCTAATATGATAAATAGTACGTAAGCAATAGTTTATCTTAACATATGATCTGGTATAAGTGACCTATATTACTTGAAAAGGTTAGCATTAGTTTTCACTTTCCAGTATTTCCAGCATAACTCTTTCTTTTCCATGAGGTTTATATTCTCTTACTCTTCTTTCCTAATTGAAGACAGAATAGGGTAAAAACTCTTGTTTGCAGAAATAAAGAATGAGCCTTCTTCAACAGAGTGAATTTACTTGATTCAGACTCAACTATGGTCATTTTTCCCATAACACTTCATTCAATTGGATACCTTTGAATAAATTGAAATATTTCCTGTGTGATTCAAATATTTTCTGTAGCTAGTACCCATATTGATTGAAATGTCCATTGTTTTCCAATATTTTGGAGAGAAAAATATCTGAATACAACACTTGGTATAAGTTGTTCTCACCATTTCTTGTCACATAAGAGACCACCTGAAGCATTTCTCCCACTCAGTTCATTTTCCTTTGGGGAAATGACTTTCATGTCAAGAAGGCCCAAAATATCCACATTTAAGTTCACAGAAAACACACTTACAAATTAGAAGCAGAAGGAAATGCTTGACTTTGTTTGGTTGTTTTTTTTCTGCCAGCAGAGGGTTTTCCTTTTCCGTTTTCCCAATGTTCTATATGAATATATATATATATATATATTTGGGTTTTTTTTTTTTTTTTTTTTTTTTTGGGGGGGGGGGGGGGGGGGGCGGTCGTCGGGGGTTCGGGTTGAAGCTACAGGACCAAAGACACATTTGGTTTCTAAAATTCACAACTTTATACACCTTTGATGCTAAAGATGTAATAACTTGGTACGATGGCAAGTGAAAGGAATGCTAATAATGAGCAGTTTGCATGGATACTTTGATTTAGTTTGCTTATCAAGTTGCATGCTTTAATCATGGCATAAATTTTTTTAGGGATGCTACCCATTAATTTTATTTAGAAATCAACATAGCTTCATAATGGCAATAGCTACTCACTGCGAAAAAGGTGTTTTTCCAAGCTCCCGGATGCCATATATTCATAGACCAAGAGCCGGTGGTCATCCTCACAGCAGTACCCAATGAGCTTTACCAGATTTGGGTGACGGAGCTGGCCCAGATAGTTAACTTCTGCCTGCAAACAATTAACACAGTTAATTCTTCATTTTGAAGCGTAAAATCCACAGAAAATAAGTTTACATTGGGGAGTGTTTTACCCAGCAACAACTAATTGTTCAAAAGAAAATGTAAATTGATTCCAGACACCGACAAAATTTAGTTTATCCTCACTTTTCTGTTGCCTAATTCTGAAGGCATGAGATTAATACTTCTCTAAGCAACACAGGAATGAGACCATCATCCTCACAAATTGTTAATCAGAGTAGTCGCTATGATGTATGGATAATATATCAACTCAAAGCTGACAAATGTCTCAAGCATGATGGCCACAATGCCTCATTTTTCAGTTCAAATTAAGCCTTACAAATCTAGAAAATCAATTCAGGCCTTGATGAAATCTAACTGTTTTACTTATTTATTCCCACAGCCATCATATAAAGCGATATGATAAAATCTGTTAAAGATGACATTTGCTAAAACATGCGAACTCCTACTTTATGTGAAACTGTTATAATATTAAGGTCCATCATATAAAGTAATGTAATATAATCTGTTAAAGATGACATTTGCTAAAACATAGTAACTTGTCCTTTATGAGAAACTGTTATAATATAAAGGTTAGTCATATGAAAAGTACTTCCTTAATCTGAAGAGATAGATTTTCGTAAAATAGAGGAGACACTATCCAGTTCTAGTTTGAACGTTGTGAAAATCAGCATGGCCTAACAAAGTAGCATTCTTATATTCTACACAGCTATTGAGTGCAAACAAGATCCTGTCTTATTACTGGGACTTCCTTGCTGAAGTCAAGGGAGCAGTTGGCTAGACATCAATACAAAAAGATTTTCCATGTCATTTTTAGATATGAGTTACCAACCTACTAAGTCAGTGACATCAACCTGACCATAGGGAATTAAATACCTATGATGCAGGAATAGTAAGGATCATGTGCAACTCTTTTACCAATTCAAATGTGCATCTCAATCAAGTCCTGTGGAATAGGGTACTTTTTTCTCTCTCTTAATTTTCTTTATTGCTTGCTAAATATTCACAGTGCTTCTTAATTACCAAAGTTTGAATGCAAGGCTTGAATCCATTGATTTATAACCACTGACCCTATTTCTCTTATTGAAAACCATCAATCAACCACTTCTCCAGCATAGTTCAACCTTAGAGCCTAAAATAATAAGATTGTCTCCTGTCAGTATCACATGTTATTAGGCAAAAATAAATAGAATACCAAGCTATACCTATCTATTGTTAATGCAAATGCAAATGTTGAATATGCAGACGAATGAGCTGGAAAAAAAAAAAAAGGAAAAGAAACAATGGAAGCCAAAGCAAATACCAGCCATTCTCTGTCGCCTTGGAACCCTTCAGGATCAAGCTCCTTAATTGCAACACGTGTGGTCTTGTAACCTGGCCTCACATTCTCATCTATAGCTCCTTTATATACTATCCCAAAACCACCCTCACCAAGAACTTGATCAGGCCGGAAGTGCTTGGTGGCCAACCTCATCTCTTCATATGTAAAGATATCAACATTACTATATCCAGGATTTTGACGGAGATCCCTTACATCTTTGGGAGTCACTGTGATGATGTCTGCACTTCTAAATCCCTGTGACTCTAGTGTATTTGGCTTTTTGGGAAATGTAGAGTTTGATGTCGGAGGAGATGTAGCAAAACCATTGCCTATTTCAACCAAATCACAATAATACAGGCAAGAATTAACATCATGCATCTCGAAATTGAAATAATTTAAAATCTCTTTCGACTCTTGCAAATTCAAACATTGACCATGCATTAAATTATTTAAACATTTGCTGGGAGAGTTTACCATTTATTAGGGCCTATGTTGGTTGTGCAAATGGAATTATTCAATTTGTAGTTAACTTATCCAAAATCTATGAATTAATACACAAGTTGATCCAATAATTTGTTCAGCCTGTAAAGAGAACAGATCATTATCTCCCAATTTCAGATTAGGTAATTCTATACTTTAAAGGAAAATACCAATTTTCAAATTTTCACGCAGAAAATAATATTTGTATTTTTTATTTTTTTTTTTTGCGTTGTTTTAGTCCGCAGCCAAACATGTCTAATTATGTATTTGAGAACGGAAAAATTCTAAAATGCCACAATTCTCATTTTTGGGACACCCAAAGGGAGGCTTAGGATTAGTCAGTGTCGGGAAATTGTAATTGATGGTAGAGGCGACTAATGACCTGGATTCAACTGAAATTTATTTAACACCAACAACTGTCAACTGTGATGCCCGTGATACTCTCCAAATTTTGAAAACTATGACTGGTAAAGAGGAACCGATTGAACAACAGTACCAACTAATTTTACTGGAGATTCCAATTTCCAAATTGCTCTCAATGAAATGGCAGGTGATTGTAAATCATAAGAATATCTATACAAAATTTATTAATGTAAGACTTTACAGTGATACACACATTAATGCAGGAGCCACATTCACATAGATGACAACAACAAACCATTTTTCACAATTAGAGTGATTGTATTTATAAATCATTAATGGCCTTAGACATCTAGTCCAATACTCCATTCTTAGAAGAATTCCCAGATATTATAGTAATAATTAATAGATAAGAAAACAGAAGGGGAACAAAAATAAAACAATGAAAGAAATTAGTAGAAATAAATGGGAAAAGAGAGACGAAAAAAAAAAGAACAGTAATACCTGGCTGGTTCTTAAGAGGCACATGCTTTGCCTGTTCTTGATCTTCACAACTGAAACAAGTCCCCATAAATGTTACTCCCAAAACCAGATTTGCATTTCACCTTCCCATCTTCATAGATTACAAGCTTAACACATCACAGTCCACTAAAAATTCACTTCTTTTTTTTATGGTTTTCCAAATAGAGATAGATACAAGCCTCTTGGGTTCATCTGAACCAACGAGTCATCAACAAACCAGCATTTTCTACTCAATCACACTGAAAACTCATCTGGGTGTCACAAAATCTCAGATGGATCGCCGGAACACACCCAGATTTTTCCGGAATCTTTTTTGGGTAACTACCAAATTGAAACCTTTTCAATACCGGACATTTGCTCTTAAGAGACACTGGGAACAACAATTTGAAGTTGAGAGAGAGAGAGAGAGGGGCTTCAGATTTTTTACTTTTCGTTTGTTTTATTTTTCTATTTTTTTGGTTGAATTTTAAAGTTTTGGTTTCTAGCGTCGATGGGTCAGTGATTTGAACAACAATTTGCGTGTCGGCCAACCTGTCAAAGGAAATGCCCCTGGACTTTAAAGTTATTACTCAGATGCCATTGTTGTATTATGAGATTCGTTGGGTAAATGATTGACGATATTTGTCTAAATTCATTTGTATCTATACATTTTAAAGATTTTGATACACTAACATTATTGACAATATTTTTTATTTTTTTTTATTTTTTGTGATGTCAAAAATAAAATAAAAATTGAGAACTATTTTTCTCTTCTTCTGCCTATACTATTATAAAACAAACACTAGTAAAACTCCAAATTCAAAATTTTATTACTTTTACATGTGGACCAAAAACTTCTTGAAAAATAAATAAATTATCAACGTTGTGCCAATCTTATCTAGCTTATAAAGATGAAGCAATAAAATGCTACATCTACTTACTTTCTATTTTTTTTGTCTTTTTGACTTGCACAAACTAATCATCTATACAGTGTGACACTCTTCTAGCATCCTTATAAAGCAAAAAATAGGACTATAAAGCACTATTATTTTTCAGGTAATGTTATATAATTAAAAAATTTATACAAAATTTATCATCAGAATGATAAACAAAATTTATAACCAAAATAATATGATTGAATAAGACTATAAGGGTCATTCACTCAAAAACAAAACATCCGTTATTGTGACTCTTAATTATAAAATGTCACTGTCATATCATTTTAGTGGTCATGTAGTATGTCATGTAGTACTAAGTATGCAGCGATAATGCTTATCAAATAGCGACACATGGTGTGTGAATATAAATTTGTGAAGTAATGAAAAAACATTTAAAAAAAATCACATGACAAAATATGATAAAATAATTTTTTAAAAATTCTTTTATTAATTTATAAATTTAAGTTGCTAATATATTTACACACCATCAAGTATCTCAATTTGATAAAAATTACCACCAAACATGATTATTTTCCCTGGCGGTGGCACTTAAACTATTGTTTAGCCTCGTTTGTTTGTGCTTGTCCATATCCCCCTTTAGCCAGATTAGAATCGTCCACGCGCTTTGAGATATCACACGTTTGAAATGAAATTATAAAGACACCTCACCTCTTATGTCTTCTAATTTAGCCACCATAGAGGTTATTTTAGTAAATTAAACTAACAACTGACTATTACAAATTACAAGAGCACTCTCTCAGTTTTCGAAAATATGAGTCACCCCCTTTATTTTGCTGACAATTGGTGAGAACACACCTTATGGTAGTGGAAATTGAAAATTAAATAAGGGTAATTACACTTTATCTTCTTGTGATTTGAAAAAAATCACATGATCCTATTGTGCTTTGGATTTAATTGTAAAATAGATGAAAACTATCAGAATTAACAATAATTCTGTCACAAGGGTATTTTTCTTATTTCATCTATCTAAATGGAACATCAAAAAGACAAATTTGCCCTTTTACATCAACTTAGAAGGTTTTCTTTCACATGGATATATTTGTAGTTTTACCAACTTTGTCATAGTTCTATTCAGTTTGCAAATAAATCTAAACCATAAATGAATTATGTGTTTATTTTTAAATCACAAGAGGATCATCTGATATTCACTTAAACTATGAGAGTGTAAAATATAATTACCCCAAATCAATAGCCTAATGGAAGATGGTGATACCAGCAAATTAATATTCTGAAATATAAAAAATGCCTTTATCATATGTATGGGATCATTATTGAGACAAAAATACATTTATCAAATGAAAAATAAATGACAATTATGTCTTTAAAAATAAAATAAATTTAAATTTTATTAGAGTCATATAAAAACAAATTTACCTTTTGTTTATATTTACTGTGGGCCCAGTAAGAGCTAAACCCAAGATAGAAGAAAGACTAGCCCGTGGGGGTCAGCCCAATCTAGCAGTCCGGGCCTATGCCGACCCTGGGCCACCTCCCAATGGGGTTGGCCCAAGGAATTCTGATCCAAAAACTATAAAGATTAATTAGTCCAGTGGATACAAATCCCTCTCTTAAATGAACTAGGACAAATAAAGGATAATTCCAATATATTATAAACTAACCCAAAAGGGAAGACTCCTAGAAGGAGATTGATTCTCATTTCCAAAGGGAACATATCATTCCGAAAACTATAAATACCCCATGCACTAAAGAGGCATGGTACGTTCATTCGAGTTCAAGCTCTCAATACTATACTTCGATTCATTGTGATTAAGCTCGCTAACTTAATTATCGGAGTGCCTCTAGCCCAAAGAGGATCGACACCTTCTCATTGATTGCTTCTCTTGCAGATAGTTCGTGTTGTCAATTTAGTTCGCGCATTGAATCAGGCCTTCCTAAAAATCTCATTTACAATTGGCGTCATCTGTGGGAAGGTTTAAACAACAATGAGTACCAGTTTTCTTAGAGGAGGAGTCGAGCCCACCAACAAGGAGATTGAAGACAACCATGATGTTCGTAGTCATGACGACACTTACCTGTTAAGTCGTCAAGATGATTCAACAAAAACTCTAGGAGGTTGTCTGATTAGATTAGAGATATGAGTCCCTGGTAATAATCGTCAAGGAAGACGAGAGGAATTACAATGTGCACCACAATATGTTAGAAATCGAATAGCCAAAGGAACTATCACAGGAACTTAAACTCCTCGCCCTCCAGCAAATGTCTGCCTAGTAATTTATCACCCCGAGTAGCCGAGCAGGAACTGTGGCAATGAGATGAAGAGATTGCCCATCTCAGGCCACAAGTTGAAGCTATGAGGAAGGGGATTGCAAGAAGAGATGGGCGAGTTCCCGGTAGATCTCCAGATCAGCGTAGAAGAAGGAGAATGAATTCAAGAAGTAATAGCCCCCCTACCGCACGTTTGACTGTGAGCCACGCCTCCAAGTATAAAACACTACATGGACAGACAAGAAAATCAGCAACATGGCAGAAATCGTATACTTGTAAGAGATCTGGCAAGAGCCAATCCAAAACAATAAGACTAGGATTGATGGTTAAATGAGCGACTAGACAACAGGGACAAGCACCGTAAGGGACGAATAACCAATGATGTTAGCCTCAAGTTTTCATTAATTGATTTTGATGATAACAAAGATAAATGTTTTAATGATTAAAATTTGGTTAATCTCAAGATTTTATAACAAAGTATGTTTGATGTATGAGTTAAAATTTTTAAAGAATTTTATGTTAAAAGTTTAAATATATTGTACATTTCAATGATAAATCACTTAAATTTTCATTTATGTTTTAAATGTTAATTATCTAATATTTTTTGAAGCTATTGTTAGTCTTGGACTTAAAAAGACTGCATAGCATGAAGAAGAAGACTAAGTCAAAGATAATGGCAAGAAAGCTCATTGAAGATAGTTTCAATATTATGTATATAACTTTTGATTAAATCGTTGGATTGATCTGATTTTTATGGCATTAGAAATAAGACTCAAATTTCTATAAAACGATATTTTATGAGAATTTCGTGAATAGAATGTCTTGTGGGACAAAATTGAGTTGGAATGTGACATATTGGAGCAGAAGTTTAAAATATGACAGCTGGGAGATAGTTCAAGTAATTTTATCATTACTTTTGAACTAACCGTTGGATATCGTGATTCTTATTGATTTGAAACGACGACGTCTAGGGCTACAACTTTTATCTTATAGACAATTTCAAATTCAAACATTATAAGAGAGAAAATCGAGGTGGAAGTAAAGACAACTCTACAGAAATTCAAATATATCAACTGGGAGACAACTTGAGTATTTTGATGATAACTTTTGATCTGACCATTGGATCGACATGATTTTTGTGGTTATGAAAATTTGACTTCCATCACTACAACTTTTATCTTATAGCCATTTTCAAATTCAAACTTTATAAGGGAGAGAATCGAGTTGGAAGTGAAGACAATTCTGCAAAAATTCAAATATGCCAACAGAGAGACAACTTGAGTATTTTGATGATAACTTTTGATCTGGCCATTGGATTGACATGATTCTTGAGGTTCTGAAAAGCTGACTTCCATGTTTACAACTTTTCTCTATAGAAATTTTCAAATTCCAATGTTATCAAGGAGGAACAGAAGCAATCATATCTAAAATTCAATTCTTGGCTGACAACAACTTTGTTCAAATAGGAAAAAATGTGTTCAAACCTCTCTAACAGCTAGAAGTTGATTTTAAGCTGTAAATAATCTACTACTCTTCCTCTATAAATAGAGATGCACAGGAGAAACAAGAGACACATAAGAGATTACAAGGATTGAGCATAAAAAGTGATATTCATCAAGATTTTTAAATTTTGAGTTTTACTTCTTCATCATTCCATTTCATCTTTGAGTTTTATTGTTTTATTCAACTCTTGAGAGTTTTGTATCTATAGTTGTGAGTTTCAACTTCCCTATATCATTTGTAAAAGGGTTGCTGAACATTTGTGATTTATTTATTGAGTGATTGAGAGGAACACTTGAAGAAAAAAATTTTCTTGGTGCTTTGTTTTGGAAAGCAAAACAAATGGTTTTTTTTTATAGTATTTTTGGAACAAAACACTTGGTGTAAAGGTTTACTAGCAATCAGACAAGTTATTAGTGTAAAGCTATTTGAAAAACAGTGGATTTTCCTAAAAAAAGAGCCTTGGAGGTGGACGTAGGTTTGGCGTAAGAGGAGCCAACTGAACCACTTTAAATCATTGTGTTTGATCCCTTCTCTTTTCTCTCTTCATATCTTGCTTAATATCTTTCTTATATATATAGTCTTGATATACTTGAGATACACACACACACACAATTAAATCCATTGTACTAATCTCACATTTATTATATCTTGTGTTGTCTTATTCATTACTTATGTAACTTAATATTTTATATCTTTTTTATTGCATCTCACATCTTGAAAATTAAGAGCATTAGATTTTTAAATTTTAATTTTTAATTATAAACCTAATTCATGCCCCCTCTTGGGTTGCCACCTGGTCTAACACATGACATAGCCAGAAAAGCTCTAGATTAGATTTCGTCCACACCCTTTAGGGAGGAGATTGAGGCTTGCCAAACTCCACGAAAGTTCACACCATCAAAGTTTACACCCTATGATGGGAAGTCAAATCCCGTTAGTCATGTCTGGTACTAAAAACAGATAATGGTGCTGTGGAGTGGAGATGAGTCCTTAATGTGCCAAGTTTTTCCATCAAGTTTGGGAAAAGTACTTTTACGATAGTTTGACAAATTGCCGTCTAGATCAGTAGGAAGTTGGAGACAACTAGTCAAGATATTCACCGCACGCTTCATCACAAACAGCAAACATCAAACATCAAATAGTTTAATGAGGTAGACTACTTGCTATCCTTACAGAAGAAGGATGAAGAAGGCTTACGAGCATATGCAAGACGATATTGGGAGGCCTACAATGAAATTGAGGAGTGCAGCGAGCAGTTAGCCATTGCACAATTCAAGATTGGCCTTCCTAGGGAGCACTAACTGAGACAATCCCTAATGAAAAAACTAGCTACTAGGGTATGAGACCTGATGTTAAGAATTAAACAGTGCGTTAGAGTTGAGGAAGATGTTGCACAGGCGATCTAAGAGAAGGTTAGCGAGAAACCAGATAAGAAAGACGAAAGGAAAAGTAAGAAGCCCCAATGTGAAGAAAGTAATAACCGAGGCAGAAAAATAATTGAAGGTGTTAACACAGTATTTAAGAACCCCATCTATAAAATTTTGCCCCAGATTTGTGACAAGTTTTTTTTCAAGTGGCTGTAGAAGTTGCCAAGAGACCCTGCAGCACGGGAACAAAGAAAGTTTTGCTCCTACCATAAGGAAAAGGGGCACCAAAATGGAGCACTACAGGCAACTTAAAAATCATTGGGAAGAACTAACAAAATCTAGTCATCTTGACCAGTACATTGACCAAGAGAGAGACTATGAGAAAAGTATAGTAGAGCAAGTAGGATAGTGCCCCACAAAAGGAGGCCCGGGCAAAACCACCTCGGGTAATTGTGGTGCTGCATGGATCAATAGGGTCGATAGAGGTAGATCCTCATAAGTATCGAGCAGAGATCTAGAAAGCAGCACACTTGAGGCAAGTGATGCAAATCGAGCCTCCAACCAAGAAAGTCAAAGTCAAAAGTAGTACAGAGGTCATAATATTTATTGATGATGATTTGGCTAGAGTTCAGATGCCCCATAATAATACATTGGCTGTAACTCTACGAATGGGGGACTGTGATGTCAAGAGGATTCTAATTGATCAGGGGAGTTCATCTGAGCTAATGTATTACGACCTGTTTAAAAAATTGGGGTTGAAAGATGCCAACCTACAACCCTCCCTCAACCCATTAATCGGCTTCATCTCGAACCCAGTTTGGCCACTAGGAAGACGCTACCAGTGATGGTCAGGAATGTAACACTGTAAACTAAATTCCTGGTGGTCATTGTCCTTTCGCCCTATAATGCAATAATAGGTCGGATATGGTTACACCTGATGAATGTTATACCATCTACCTATCACAAGGTGATATGCTTCCCCAACAGTGAGGGGATACAGGACATCAGGGGGGATCAGGTCGCAACTAAACAGTGTTCTTTAACAACTTGTTGCTCAAAGATAAAGTCAAAACAGATCTATATGATGGCGCTTCACGAAGATACTCCTACTCTAGATGATATTGGGGAACACCTAAATAAGAAGTCACGGAGGAGCTCAAAAAGATTAAGATTGATAGACTGGACAAGGAAGAGTACTTTATGATTGGTACATCCTTGCCATCCATAGAAGAGAGGGACCTGATCAACCTACTAATGGAGAATTTGGAAGTCTTTGCGTGGACTCCATATGAGATGCCCAGGATTGATCCCAACGTCACCTGCCATAGGCTCAAAGTCGATCCACAGTGCCAATTTGTGGTACAGAAGAGCAGGCGAGCAGCAACGCAGCATGTTGATGCTCTAATTGAAGAGGTGGAAAGATTTCTTAAAATAGTGGCAATACAAGCAGTATACTATCCACAATGGCTGTTCAACACAGTGGTTGTCACGCCCTGATTTTTCGCACTTGAAAAAAATACAAACAAGTAGGAAAAACACGGTACTCCCTCGTTAGAACTCATTCTCCTAAAAGGATGTGTACGACTAGGTTTGAATTAAAAATTGATTTGATTAAGGGCTTTTGAAAAAAGTTTTGAGTCACCACCTAACTTGATTAAGGTGAGTTAGACCACCTAAAACTAAGCACAATCCAAAGATTACACTTAGGGTTTTTGAAAATGTTTTGAAAAACTTCCTCAAGAGAGGGTTTTTAAGAAAATAGGTTGTTTGACAACCTTTGAAAATATTTAAGCCCTTTTTGAAAATAACTCCATTTTGGTATTTGAAAACAGTGATTCTAGGTTCAGAGGTTGCTTATGTTTAGGGAAGACGTACTAAGCCATCACCCTACCCTGCCCTTACGGTACCTACATGTCTATTCACCCTAGGTTCACTCATTAGAATCTTCGATTAACAAATTGTCCAACTATATCCACTTTGAAAAGAACTTTAGAAAGAAGTTTGATATGATGCATGACATGCAAGTGCAAGAAAAAAGGTTTGATTTTGAGAATAGATTTGAAAAGAAAGATTTAATTTCGAAAATAAATTTAAAAAGAAGAGTTGAAGTTTGAAAGAAGGTTTTAGAAATTGAAAACTTGAAATAGATTATGGAATTGGAGATTTGAAAAAGTTTGTGACCGCACCCATGAGGGTTACCTACGTATCCCTTTGTTGGGAAATTAGGTCAGTCGTAGTTCAAATAAAAGTCCGATTGAAAATAGACATTTTAAGGTTTTTGAAAAGTTTGATTTGAAAAGAATTTGATTTGAAAAAAGGGGTTTGATTTGAACTTGGAATAGATGATTTGAAATTGAAGTTGAAGTTGAACTTAAACTTAGAATTGAACTTGAAAAAGGGGTTTGAACCTTGAAAGAAAACTTGGACTTGATTTAAGAAAGAAGGAGTTGAGTTTTGAAAACATTTCAACTTAGATTGTAGTTGGAAAACTATATTGGTTTAGGAAGGAGTTTTACAAAAAAAAAAATGTTGAAACTTCCTAACTTAGGATTAAGGTTGAACTAGAGTTTAGGTATCCTAGGGTTTAGGTAACTTAAGATTGGGACATGTAGTTGAATTAGGAAGGTTTGATTTAGACTTGAGAGGTTTGATTTTAGAAAGTTGGATTTGGGGAAGGTTCGAATTAGGAAAGTTGAATTTGAGAAAAGTTTGAAAGGAGATTTGATTTGATTTAAAAAGATTTGACTTGTTATTTGATTTGAATGAATTTAGAAAGCTAGGTTTAGGAAATTCTAGATTTTAGAAAGCTTAGAATTAGGAAAGTTTCTGTCGCGCCCCAGTTTTTAACCAAGTCCTTTCGGTTCGGGAAAAAGCATGAAACTCTGTTATTAAAACTCATCCTCTTAGAGGGATAAGTGCGACTAGATTTGAACTTGGAATTGAATTAACTAAAAGCTTTTTTAAAAAAATAGGAGTCGCCACCTAACTTGATTAAGGTGAGTTAGGTCACCTAAAACTAAGTATAATTCAAAGATTAAACTTAGGATTTTTGAAAAAGGTTTTGAAAACCTCCTTAAGAGAGAGTTTTTAAGAAAATAGGTTGTTTGGCAACCTTTGAAAAGTTTTAAGCCGTTTTTTAAAATAACTCCATTTTGGTCTCTCGAAAACAGAAATCTATGGTTCCGGGGTTGGTTATGTGTACAGAAGATATCCTAAAATCATCACTCTACCCCGCCTTTTCAGTACCTACATGTCTAATCACCCTTAATTTACTAACTTGAATAATTGGTTACTATTATCCACTTAATATCCACTTTAATATTTTGAAAATAGGGTTTGACCATCACTTTTTAGATGAATGATACATGATGCAAGTCTTGAAAAAAATGTTTGAAAATATGAAAATTTTGAAAGAATTTGAAATAGAAATCTTGAATGGATGGAGAGCTTTGGAAGGGTACTTGGGAAGAGATAAGAGTTATGACCGCACCACTTTAGGTTGCCTACGTATCTCATTTGGCGAGAATCAGATCATTCGTAGTTCAGGCAAGAGTCCAATAGAAAATAGGTACATTGAGGCCATTGGAAAGTTTTGAAGACACTTTAAGGTCTTTGGAAAGGTTGGAAGACATTTTGTGGTCTTTGAGAAGAGAGGACTTGAGTATTTTGATTTGAAATTGGATGTTGGAATGTATTTGGAATAGAACTTAAAGGTTTTTGAAAGTGCTCTCAAAATGGAATTTTGAAGTATTTTGAAAAGCTTTTGAACATAACTCAATAGAGTTTTGAAAGTTTTGAAAATTTGATTATGGACTTGAAAATTGGACTTGGAGTCATAAGAGCTCTTATGAATTCGTCTTGAAATGATTTTGAAAATAGTCTTTGAGCACCTTATGAAAGGCATTTTTAATATTTCATTTACCTTTAAGAGGTTAGTCATTAAAGAACTAAACTCCTGTAAGGTAATAAGTTTTGAAAATATGTTTGGAAAAGGGGCTAGAGACTTTTCTTGAGTTTTTTAAAACGCTAGGGTTATAAAACCCTTTTTGAATTTCTCACCCGCACTTAATCAATCCTAATCATGGAAGGAGCAGGGTTGCTTCAAGAATGTGATGTTTGGAAATCATTTTCGAAAAGAGCTTTTGAAAACACTTAGGGTTTTGGAACCCGAATATAGACAGCCTTGAAGGTTGTATTTAATGTGTCACTTTCCTTAGAATCCCTTAATCATAAAGGATTGGGGACACTTTAGGGTTGTGAGTTCTTGAAAATATTTTGGAAATAATTTTTGAAAAATTTTAAGTGTCTAACCATTTTAGTTGAGACAAGCTTAAGAAAACTTCTTGGAGACATAGAGTGTGGGGATACTCGAAAAGGTTTTGGAGTTGATTTTTGAAATCTTAAGAGAGTGGGATGCTTTGAAAGTATGTTATGAAAATAGTTTTTGAGTTGAAGATTATTTGAAAAAGGGTCTTTGAATTAGGACCTTGAAGCCAACTAACCTAGGTTGGGTTAGGGTTAGGGTTAGGTTAACCTATGGTTAACTAACTTGGATTAGGTTAACCTAAGGTTAAGGTGGCCTAAGGTTAACTAACTAAGGTTAGGTTAACCTAAATGTGAGATAACCTAGAGTTAACTAACTTGGGTTAGGTTAACCTAGGGTTTGGTTGTCTTTAGGTAAAGTAACCTAGGGTTGACTAACTAAGGTTAGGTTAACCTAGGGTTAAAGTGACCTAGGATTAACTAACTAAGGTTAGGTTAACCTAGGATTTGGACAACTAGGGTCAAGTTAACCTAGTGTTAGAAGGTGGTTTTGACAAGTGGTTTTGGAAAGGTGATTTTATGGATGAAATTTGAAACTATGTTTTGAAAATCATTTTATGAAAGCCACTCCAGTGAGTGTTAGGGTTCTATGGTTGATAGTTGGAAACCACTCACGAGAGAGTTGCTTTGGAACCATTTCACCCACAAATTCAAGGGAGTAAAACTTGTGAAAATCAATATTGAATAGACAATTTTGAAGACTGGAAAGTTAGAGAGAATGACCTTTTGAAAATTGGCTTTAGGAGGGAGGTTTTAGAAAATCACTTTTAACAAATTGAAGACCACTCTAAAGAGTAAGGGTTCATATGGTTGATTTGAAGGAAATCACTCTAAAGAGGACTCCATAGAACTATTTCAACCTCAATATAGAAGAGAGCAAGACTTCTAAAATCAAGATGAAAATGATGATTTAAGAAGGTGATTTTTATACAAGTTTAAGAGAGTGCAATTTTGAAACCCTTTTCGAAGGGAATTGTTTTGAAAACAATTTTAAAGAGAATAGAGCCAACTCCAATGAACTAGGGTTCATATGGTTAAGATAATGGGGAGACCACCTTAGAGAGGGTTCCAAGGAATAGTTTCAACCACAAAATTCAAAAGAGTAAAACCCTTGAAAATGAACATAGAAGAAAGGGGTTTGAAAGCCATTTTAATGCAATTTTGAAAAGCAATGAAATTTAGAGTTGCAAAATGAAGTCAAGGGACTTAAAGAGGGTTTAACCTAGACTACAGTGAACTAACTCTAGGACCATTTTTAAGAAAACATTTGAATATGGAGCTTGAGAATGTCATAGAAATAGAGATAGTGAAAGCTTTGGAAAAATAAAAACAAAGTTAAGTATGCAAAACATAAAGAAGATAATTATATGCAAAAGGGTCATGAAATCATACAAGGCTAGAGGCTTCACCACATAGTAAAGTGTTCTAAGGCCATACCATTTTAAAGTAGGTTTGTGCACATACTTTCATCTAAGCATGAACTAAGAGTTTCCTTATTTCAAGCATGTAAGAAAGGGGGGTAGAAGATGGGGATTAAAATAGAGAATAACCTATTTTTGACCGCTCGGCAGTTTACACTCCGTCCAGACTTGTTTTCAAGTCATTTTGGGCATATTCCAATCGAAACCAATTCTCTAGGTCCAAATTTCGTCTTTCCATCGCTTCGCGGGCATGTCAGGTCCAAATAGAGGCAAAATGACCAAAATGCCCTTAGGGGCATTGTCCTTTTTTATTCCAATTCCAATCCCTCTCTCGAGACAGTTTATTCCTCGAGACGGTCCGAGTAGCAAAACTACTCACAAAACCGTTAGAGTAGCGGAAATACTCACAAAACCGTTAGAGTAGCGGAAGTACTCACAAAACCGTTAGAGTGGCGAAAACACTCACAATCCAAGCACGTCTCCTCGGAGACGGTAAGACCCTTTTCCAATCCCACTCTCGAGACAGTTTATTCCTCAAGACGGTTCCAATCTAGGCACATCTCTTCAGAGATGGTAAGACCCCTTCCAGTCTCACTCTCGAGACAGTTTATTCCTCGAGACGGTCCGAGTAGCGAAACTACTCACAAAACCGTTAGAGTAGCAAAAATACTCACAAAACCGTTAGAGTAGCGAAAATACTCACAAAACCGTTAGAGTAGCGAAAATACTCACAAAACCGTTAGAGTAGCGGAAATACTCACAAATCATCAACCCCGTCCGAGTAGCGGAAATACTCCCAAATCATCAACCCCGTCTGAGTAGCGGAAATACTCCCAAATCATCAACCCCGTCCGAGTAGCGGAAATACTCACAAATCATCAACCCCGTCCGAGTAGCGGAAATACTCACACCGTTAGAGTGGCAGAAACACTCAAAAACCTAGGTCAACACCCGTGTCTGTTAGCTCACTTCGGTGAAAAATGACTAGACTACCCTTAGGACCTTTTCCGAGACTTTCTGGTCAAGATGACCATTTTGCCCCTAAGCATCCGAATGCCCCGGGAACCACACCGGCTCTGGGTATCAAACCAGTAACCTCTTGAGACTACTTTTTATAGTATTCTCAACCTTCCTTTATCTTTTCAGATCATTCCGAGTCAGTTCCGGCCAACCCGGTACAAAATGACCGTTTTGCCCCTGGTGGGCCGGTCTCCTTTTCCGACCACACCGGCTCTGGGTATTAAACCGGTAACCTCCTGAGACTACTTTTTATAGTGTTCTCAACCTCTCCATAACTTTTTGGATCATTCCGAGTCAGTTCCAGCCAACCCGGTGTGAAATGACCGTTTTGCCCCTAGTGGGCCGATCTCCTTTTTCGACCACGCCGGCTCTGGAAATCAAACTGGCAACCTCTGGGAACATTCTAAATAATGTTTCCAGATCCCCAGTCTTCTTTCGGGACAGTCCGAGTCTGTCCCGGCAGTTTTTCGGTTCGATTGACCGTTTTGCCCTAAAGGCCCAGTCGACCATTCCGACACATCTTATCCTCACTTTTCGAGTCAAATACCTCCAGAACACTATTTTAAGTGTTCTTGCTTCTTTCTAGCCCCCCGGGTCATTCCCGGCTCCTTCAAATCATTCCCAGACTTTCCGGAGTCACTCCTAGTGAAGCCAGACTAAAAATTGCATGGTAGTCACTAGTACAGGTGCCCAAATCTAGTCAAAGATACGTTGCCTGCCGACCTTAAACCTTTCCTAATTAGCAGACGCCACTAGTAGTGGCGCCAATCCAAAAAATGGCCTGGCACCACTCCTAGTGGCGCCAGTGTAAAGTTTGCCCTAACGCCACTGCAACAGGCGCTAGGTTTGTCCTCCCTCTATAAATACAGAGCCTCATTCAACGTGAAAGGGGTCTGCAAACTTAACCTAAAAATCCTATATTTCGATATACAGAGTTCGAGCACCTCCAAAACCCTAGCCTCCCTAGGTTTTCCCAAAAACCCTAGCCACTATACACAAACCCTAGCCCCTATACAAACCCTAGTCTCCCATACACTCATACCCTAGCCTTCAACCATCCTTTGAAGACTTGAAGAGCTGCCATCCAAAGCTTGAAGACAACTCTTGAAGGCTGAAGGTGAAGATCAAGACAAAGACCGAAGATCGAAGACAGCGCGGCGCGCAAAATAAAGAAGACATACGATAGGTTTTCTCTTTAATTTTCTGCACTTCCCCCCTCTCTCTTCTTCTCTCTCCAACCCACTTGGGTTTTCTCTATTTTAATCCCCCATCTCTTCCCCCCCCCTCCTTTCTTTGCATGCTTGAAACAAAGGGACTCCCGGTCCATGTGTAAGATTAGACTATTGGAGAGTCACCGTGTCGGGGGCTTTTTTCTAACCTAACCAGAGACCACGTGGGTCCGGCCCCCTTGATTATGTGGTGAAGCCTTAACCTTGTATGTTCACGACCCCAAATTGCATTGTGCATATCATAGTCTTGCATCTTCCAAAAACCGTTTTCAAAGTTGTTTTTCAAAACGTTTTCAAACTTGTTTTCAAAATTGCATCAAAATCTCTTTTTCAAAAACTTGTTTTCAAAACCACAATTCTAGGGTAATTCTAGCCTTTCCATGGCTAGGGTTGCTTTAGGAAAGTGTTACATTAAAAGTGACTTTTTTGGTCTATATTTTCAAATCTTATTGTTTTTAAAACCGCTTTCCTAAAAGTGGTTCTAGCCTTCTTATGGCTAGAATCGCTTTAGGAAAGTGAGACGTTTTTATACCTTCTAAAAACTCTCTTTTCAAAAATCTCTTCCTAAAAATCTCTTTTTCAACATACTTTCCTAAAACTCTCCTCTTCAAAATTGTTTTCAAAAACTCCCTTCCAAAATCTGTTTTTCAAAACTCTCTTTTTCAACTCCTCTCCAAAATCTTTTCCTCAAAATCCACTTTCTAAAAACGTTCCCCAAAAATCTTTCCAAAAACTCTCTCCAACAATCTTCAACCAAAAACCTTCCTAGAAGAATTCTCTCCAAAAATCTTTCCAAAAACTCTCTTTCCAAAATCTTCCTTCTAGAAATTTCCTCTCTAGGATTTTCCTTCTAAAATCTACATTTCTAAAAACACACTTTCCAAAACTCCTTCTCTTTAAAATCTTTTTCCAAAAACTCCCTCTTCAAATTCACTTTCCAAAAATTCCTCCCTAGGAGTCCCTTCTAGAAAACCTTCGTTTCCAAAGATGCACTTTCCAAAAACTCTTTTCTTAGAGCCCAAGTCAAGCCTTAGAGCCCAAGTCAAGCCTTAGAGCCCACAATTAGAAAACCCTAATTTTCTTTCCAAAAACATGATTTTCAAACTTTGTCCCAAATCTAGGTTTCTAAAACCTCTTGTTTTCACATCCAAACTATACATGTTTCCAAAACCTATTTTCTACGTCAAAACTATAATTTTTCAAAACTAGGGTTTCTAGAATCTCCTTTTCCAAATCCTTGCCAAATCTTACCTTCCTTTTAGGAAACCGAATCAAATCTCTCCATTTAGGAAACTAGATCCCGTCCTCCGTTTTTGGAAACAAAATCAAATCTTTTCTTTTAGAAACCAAATCCAATCCCTTCCAAATCCAAATCTTTCCTAATTCAAATCCTTCCTAATCCTCCACTTTCCTAAATCTTAAGTTTCCAAAACTTGAACATAAAAATCTTTCCTAATTCAACCCTTTCCTAATTCTACCCTGCTTTCAAATCTTAACTTTTCAAACCTAAGTTTTCAAACTCTTCCTAAACTCAAACCTTTCCTAATCTCAAGATTTCCTAAAACCCTAAAACTTTCTAAATCTTAATCTTTCTAACCCTAAATCTTTCCAAATTCTAAACTTTCCAAAACTTCAACATCTTTCCAAATCTAAGACTTTTCTAAACTCAAAACTTTCTTAATTCAAACATTTCCTAAACTGAAAACTTTCCTTTTTCAAACTTTTCCTAAAACGAAACTTTCTTATTTTCAAAACTTCCTTGTTTTCAAAACTTTCCAAATTCAAAACTTCCCTTTTTTCAAACATTCCAAAATTCAAAACTTTCTTAATTTGAAACTTTCCAAATTCTAAACCTTTCTCAAACTAAACTTTTCTTAATTCAAAACATTTCTAAATTCAATACTTTCCCATTTCAAAACTTTTCTAAAGTTGAAAACTTTCTTAAACCTAAAACTTTCCTAATTCAAAACTTTCCAAAAATAAAACTTTCCTAATTCGAAACTTTCTTAAATCAGACTTTTCCTAATTCGAACGTCTCTTAAAATCTAACTTTCCAAATCTTCCAAGCCAAGTCATATCTTTCCTAAGTCTCTTCTCTTTCCTAAGTCTAGGTTTTCTCAAACCTTCTCTTTTTCAAAACAAGTCGAAATCTATCTCTTCAAGTCAAAGTCCAATCTCCTCAATTTTAATTTCCAATCTCCTCTTCTAATCTCAAATCGAATCCAATTTTCAATTCAATCTCTTTCTTCCAATCCAATCTCTCTCTTCAAATCAATCTCTTTTCAATCGGACTCCGGTCCGAACTACGACTGACCTGATTCTCCCAAAGGGATACGTAGGCAACCTCTATAGGTGCGGTCACAATACTTTTCAAACTTTCAATTCCACCCTCATGGGTGTGGTTTTCAAAATCTTTTCAAATCTCAAATTTCAATTTCAAAATTTCTATTTTCAAATTTCTACTTTCAATTTTCAAATCAAATCAATCTCTTTCTAAATCTATTTTTCCATTCTCTTATTTTGCACTTGCATACCATGCATCATGTTAGTTTTCAAGCATTGTTTTTCAAAGTGGATATGATTGAACTATAGTCAATTAAAGACTCTCATAGGTGAATCTAGGGTAGGTTGACATGTAGGTACCGAAAGGGCGGGGTAGGGTGATAGCTTAGTGCGTCTTCCCTACACGTAACCAACCTCCGAACCTAGGATCACTGATTTTAAAGACCAAAATGGAGTTATTTTTCTAAAAAGGGCTAAATATTTTTCAAAGGTTGCCAAACAACCTGTTTTCCTAAAAACCCTCTCTTGAGGAGATATTTTCAAATTATTTTCCAAAAACCCTAAGTGTAATCTTCAGATTATTCTTAGTTTTTAGGTGACCTAACTCACCTTAATTAAGTTAGGTGGCGACTCCAAATTTTTTTTCAAAAGCCCTTTATTTAAACCAATTTTTCAATTCAAACCTAGTCGCACTCATTCTTCTAGGAGGGTGAGTTCTAACGAGAGAGTACAGTGTTTTTCCCACTTGTGTGAGTATTCCTCGAGTGCAAAAAATCTAGGTGCGACAGCTAGGAGGGAGAAGAGAGAAGTGGGGATTGCAAGAATGCAAAAGGAATACTGCCTTTTGCCTTCAAATACTCTCAAACCTCTATGGATGTCTTGACTTGAGCTTGAATAACCTTGAAAAGCCTTGAAGGGGCAGAAATGAGGTCTTCTATGGCATTGAAGGCTATATAGGTGTAGTGTATGGGTTAAAGGGAGATGGAATTTAGCCTAAGTGTTTGAGGTGTGGAATGTATATAGGAATTCAAGATTCTAAAACAGTTTTAACAGAGCTTCATTATCAAATTCGATTCTGAAATATGCAAAGAGGGGGGTCTGTATTTATAGGTGAATCTGGAGAGACCTGGCATATGTAGGTGTTAGGAATTTATTCTAAAAGACATGCTTTGTGTAATGGCTTTAGTATTTATTAATAAATTAGTTATTCTATTTTAAAGAGAATCTGCATAAACAATGTTTGCTTTGCGTTATTTATTTAATGATTATGCATGTGTGTCTCTTATTCTATATAGTAGATGATTTGGTATGTAGAGTATGGCTTACACATGGAAGATTAGATCATCGGTTCTTATGGAATATAAGCTTATCGTTCACAGTCTTAGATGAAACTGGACACACCATCAGTAGAACTGTAGTACAAGGTTTTAATAGGTCTATCTTGACTCTAGAGAACGGTATAGTTCCAACTCCTTACACTAGTACACTTTGTGTGTATTGAACAAGACCGTCTTGAGATAATTGTTTTTATACTAAGTATGTAAAACAATTAATATCTCATGATTATTATGAGTGCTTATGTTCTTAATCCTAATATAATAAATAGACACGTGCATATAGTGTTCATTATTTTGATTCGCAGAAGAGTGAGATTCTTTGTGGATTAATAAACTCAGTGAGTTGGAAAATAACATTACGTGTATGGTGAATATTAATTATTGATGGAATCCACGTTCCCGTATAGGGATTGATGATAACCCCTTGAGGAAGCTTATAAGTTTTGATTATGTCAAACCCTGCAGGTAGATTATAAATCCGACATATCAAATAAGTTAAGTGGAAGGTCTCAAGGAATTAAATAAGTCTATTAAATTTAATTATTAGTAATTTAATTTAATAGATAGGTATCTGTAATCTTAACGTGAGGAGATAAATAAGTATTTAATAATATGGAGCTCGAAATAGAATTCCTAGTATAATAGGGAGTGCAATTATAATTTATTAGTGGTACAAATTATAATTTATGTAAATAAAGATTAATCCTGATTGGATTAGAAATCTTTATTTGCGTAGGAAGCCCTAGTTATACTAATCATATGGTCCCTTTTTTAGCCTCTATATATACACACTCTAAGAGCTGCTAGGGTTACACTTTGCTTATAATTAAGAGATACACGTTTTTGTGATGAAGAGAAACCCTAGCAGCGACGAGCCCACTCTCTCTAGAGCAAGGTGTATAGGAAGAATGCAATAGAAGTCCGAAGGTTGAGTTCGAGCAGTTGACTCGTGCTTGTTGCTATTACTTGACTCACGTTTATTGCTGATACTTGTTATTTGGGATCAAACTAGAGAGATCTCGAATGTATGATTCTAATCACGTAGATTAGGCTATGCTAATCAGATTAGAATTTTGGCAGTACGCGTACATACTATAGCTAGGTCGTGGAAAATTCTACAGTTTTCAGCAGTAGGACATGTGCTTAGGCAAAATTTTCCTTGGCGCATGTGCTACATGCGCCAATATTGTTTCATTGGTAGAATGCCATGGGGCAATCATTGTACTAGCTAAATCTTAAGGGTTGAGCAAAGTTTGATCAATCTAATCAAAATTTGGGCGCATGTAGTATACGCTCCATCACCGAGAGTATTCGTTTAAACTTTACCTCAATAATTGTGCCAACCAGGAAGGATTTGGGAAAATCGGTGGCGTTCACGGTGTTCTCCTAGGATTTCTCGTGAATTTTTGAGTTTTTAAAAAGCTTAAAAGGTGTTCGAAAGAGTGAGATACCGTCTCAAGAAGTGTGCATGAAAACACATTTTTGCAGAGTTTCTGTGATACGCTCTGCGAGGGTTCAAAAGTAGTCGCTTGTGTGCCACATGATTAAGGCCTTCGGGAAGCGATCTCTCCGATCGGACCGTATCGATAAAAAGTGCTCTAGAAATTCCTTCAAAAATTTTCTAATTTATGCATTTCTCAAGTTGTTTGACGGTGCATTATAATCAGGGAATTGGAGAAAATGTCAATCTTGGTAGAGCTTCTGTGAGATGCACCAGGGGTTATTGAAAATGGCAGTTTTCGAGCCATGCGATAAAGGGCTTCGGGAAACTATCCATCCGATTGAGCTGTATCGATGGAGGGACCTATGGACGAGCTTTCGAGAATTTCCTGGTTTATACATTTCTCAAGTCATTTGACTGTGTGCTATAAAGAGGGAATTGAGGGAAAAGACAACCCTGACGGCGTGTCTATGAGACGCTCCAGGGGACTTTCGTTGAGTCAGGAGTGTTTGGAGTCATGAGGTTCACCTTAGGTTAAATAGGGGTGTATGATGGACCCACCTGTTCAATATCCTAGGATCGGTGTAGTTTCGGGAGGCGTTTGGGCTGCTAGAAGTAAAACAATCATTTTAACCGGATTTGGTTGAGAAAGATCGGGGGGGTTGGAGCGGTGTGTTAAGCATGCCAGACTATTCAGGGATGGTCCCGGAAGAGTTTTTCATTGTCTGATGGGATTTGTACTGTGCTGAGGCGTTCAGGGGTAAAACGGTCATTTTGATCGGAGTTTACCGGAATAGGACTGGGATTGGACAAGATGGCATGTTGAGTATGCCTAAATGTTTAGGAACACTTTGGAAAGGTGGACTTACCATCTTAAGGGATTTTGAACTTTCTTAAGACGTGCCTAGAGGCCCAAGGGGCAGGTTTGGTCATTTTTTACCGAGTCGGGCTAACAGGTGCCAGTGTTAACCTAGGTGTTGGTTTCCAAGACCGCCTAGTCTCGAAAAGCTACTTGTGCGGTGTTAGTCCCTGAGACCGCCCGGTCCCAGAGAACTACTTGTAGGGTGGTGTTGGTTTCTGAGAACGCCTAGTCTCAAAAAGCTACCTGTGAGGGTGGTGTTGGTTTTTGAGAACGCCTAGTCTCAGAAAGCTACCTTTGAGGGTAGTGTTGGTTTTCGAGAATCCCTAGTCTCAGAGAACTACCAAATAATGAATATTCTACATTGGCAGGCTAACAGGCACCAAAAGTGAACCATCTGGAATTGGATAAGGTATTGGTCCTTGAGATTGCCCGATCTCGGGAAGCTTCCTAGATGACGTTAGTTCCCGAGGCCGCCCGGTCTCGGAAAGCTGCCTGGAGTGCCTAGGGGCAAGATGGTCTTTTTAGCTTCAATTGGGCCTTTTGAGTCAGAGAAGTGACCAGCTGATTGGATTGGAATTTAAGAGAGCCATTTTGGCTCGTATGAGTTGTGATGTTTGGAAATTGGATCCAGTCGGGCCAGAGATTGCCGAGTGGGCAACAATGGGGTGCTTACAGCTGCCTCTCTTTTTTTGTTTTTTCTTGTCAAATGGCAGATAAATAACAAGGTAAGAATCCCTTTTTGGTCGTGAGGCAATCAAAAGGACGACAACCTGGTGTCGCGCCTAGATTTTTCGCACTCAAGGAATACTCACACAACTGGAAAAAATACTGTATTCTCTCGTTAGAACTCACCTTCCTAGAAGAATGAGTCCGACTAGGTTTGAATTGAAAATAGATTTGAATAAAGGGCTTTTTGAAAATATTTAGAGTTGCCACCTAACTTGATTAAGGTGAGTTAGATCACCTAAAAGCTAAGCATAATCAGAAAACTACACTTACGATTTTGAAAAATGATTTTGAAAATATCTCCTCAAGAGAGGATTTTTAAGAAAACATGTTGTTTGACAACCTTTTGGAAAATACGTAAGTTTCTTTTTTGAAAATAACTCATTTTGGTCTTTCGAAAACAGTGATCTAGGTTCGGAGGTTGGTTACGTGTAAGGAAGACGCACTAAGCCATCACCCTACCCTACCCTTTCAGTACCTACATGTTAATCTACCCTAGATTCACCTATGAGAGTCTTTAACTAACTATTGTTCAATCCTATCCACTTTGAAAAACAATGTTTAAAAAGAAACTAACATGATACATGATATGCAAGTGCAAAAAAAGAGACTTGATTTGGAAATAGATTTGAAAAGAATTTGATTTGATTTGAAAAGAAAGAGATAGAAGCTTGAATTTGGAAAAAAGGTTTTGGAATTTGAAATTGAAGATTGAAAATAGAAATAGATCATGGAATTGAAAACTTGAAGAAAATTGTAGGATTGGAGATTGGAAAGAAGTTGTAGAAATAGAAATTTGAAACATGTTGTGGAATTAGAGATTTGAAAAAGGTTATGACCGCACCCATGAGGGTTGCCTACGCATCCTTTTGGAGGAATCAGGTCAGTCGTAGTTCGAGTAAGAGTTTAATAGAAAATAGAAGGTTGGATTGGAAGAAAGAGAAAAGGATTAGAAAAAGGATTTGATTTGAACTTAGAATAGAGAATTGAAGATTAGAATTTAGAATTTTGGAATTGAAAAGATTGGATTTTGATTTGGAAAGATAGTACTTGGAAGAAAGATTTAGACTTGTTTTGGAAAGATGGAGGCTTAAGAAACCTAGACTTAGGAAAGAGAGGAGACTTAAGAAAAATTTGACTTGGAAGGGTTTAGGAAAGATTTGACTTGAAAGAGTTTTAGAAAAGATTAAATTTAGGAAAGGTTCGAATTAGGAAAGTTTCGTTTTAGGAAAGTTTCATTTTAGGAAAGTTTTCACTTAAGAAAGTTTTGAATTAAGAAAGTTTCAACTTAGGAAAGTTTTGAATTAAGAAAGTTTAAGATTTAAGGAAGATTTGAATTGGGAAATTTTAAAATAAGAAAGGTTTAAAAATTAGAAGGTTTGGGATTTAGAAAGTCTTAACTTAAGAAAGTTTTAAATTTAGAAAGCTTTGGAATTTAGAAAGATTTGAAATTTAAAAAATTTAAGATTTAGAAAGTTTTAGAATTTGAATTTTAGAAAATCTTGAAATTAGGAAAGGTTTCAGTTTAGGAGAGATTTGAAAACTTAGATTTGGAAAGTTAAGATTTGAAAGTGGGTAGAATTAAGAAAATGGTTGAATTAGGAAAAATTTGTAAGCTTAATATTTAAGAAAAGATTTGAAAGTTTAAGGAAACTTATGGTTTAAGAAGGTAGGGAATTAGGAGAGAGTTGAATTAGGAAAGATTTAGATTTTGAGTTTTAAAATTTAGGAAAGATTGTTATGTTCAAGTTTTGGAAACTCAAGATTTAGAAAAGTGGAAGATTAGGAAGGAGTTGAATTAGGAAAGATTTGGACTAACAAGGGTTAAGATTCTTATTTCGTAAAACAAAGGATTGGATTTTGTTTATAAAAGAGAAGGTTTGATTTTGTTTCCAAAAACGGAAGATTGGTTCTAGTTTCTTAAATGGCAAGATTGGATTTGACAAGGATTTGGAAAGGAAAGTTTTGAGAAACCCTAGATTTGGAAGACTATAGTTTTGACGTGAAAAAGAGGTTTTTTGGAAACTTATGATTTTAATGTAGAAAGGGAGGTTTTGGAAACCTAGGTTTGGAGTAAAGTTGAAAATCATATTTTTTTTGGGAAGGAAAATTAGGGTTTCCTAATCGTGGACTCTAGGGCTTAACTTGCGCTCCAAGAAAAGGGATTTTTGAAAAGTGCGATTTTGGAAATGAAGATTTTGGAAAGGAATCGTAAAGAGGAGTTTCTAGAAAGTGAATTTTGAAAAGAGATAGTTTCTAGAAAGAGATTTTGGAAGAAGCTTTTTGGAAAGAGTTTTTAGGAAGGTGAATTTGAAGAAAGCGTTTTCTCGGAAGGAAACCTAGGGAGTGTTTTTAGGAAAGGAATTTTGAGGAGAGTGTTTTGGAAAAGAGTTTAAGAAGTTTTTAAAAAAAAATGGATTTTTGGAGTGAGTTTTAGAAAACAATTTTGGAAATAAGAGTTTTTGGAAAGCATGTTGAAAAAGAAGGTTTTAGGAAAAGAGATTTTTGAAAATAGAGTTTTTTGGAAAGTATGAAAGCGTCTCACTTTCCTAAAGTGATTCTAATCATAATAAGGCTAAAACTACTTTAAGAAAGTGGTTTTGAAAATAACATGGAGTTGAAAATATAGACCATGTTGGTCACTTTAAATATAACACTTTTCTAAAGCAACCTTAGCCATGGAAAGGCTAGAATCACCCTAGGATTGTAATTTTGATAAAAAAAATTTTGACACAATTTTGAAAACAAGTTTGAAAACGATTTTGAAAACGACTTTGAAAACGACTTTTGGAAGAATGTAAGAATCATGACATGCACAATGCAAATTTGGGGTCGTGAACATACAAGGTTAAGGTTTCACCATATAATCAAGGGGGCCGAACCCACGTGGTCTCCGGTTAGACTAAAAGAAAACCCCCGATATGGTGACCCTCCAATAGTCTAATCCTACACATATACCGGGAGTCCCCTTGTTTCAAGCATGCAAAGAAAGGAGGGGAAAGAGATGGGGGATTAAAATAGAGAAAACCCAATGTCGCGCCCAGATTTTTTGCACTCGAGGAATACACACACAAGCGGGAAAAATACTGTACTCTCTTGTTAGAACTCACCCTCTTAGAAGAATGAGTGCGACTAGGTTTGAATTGAAAATTTGATTTGAATAAAGGGCTTCTAGAAAAAGATTTGGAGTCGCCACCTAACTTGATTAAGGTGAGTTAGGTCACCTAAAAACTAAGCATAATCCGAAGACTACACTTAGGGTTTTTGAAAATATCACCTCCAGAGAGGGTTTTTAAGAAAATGGGTTGTTTAGCAACCTTTGGAAAGCATTTAGCCCTTTTTAGAAAATAACTCCATTTTTGGTCTCTCGAAAACAGTGACTTAGGTTCGAAGGTTGGTTACATGTAGGGAAGATGCACTAAACCATCACCCTACCCCGCCCTTTCGGTACCTACATGTCAATCTACCCTAGATTCACCTATGAGAGTCTTTAACTAACTATTGTACAATTCTATCCACTTTGAAAAAGAAATGTTTAAAAAGAAACTAGCATGATGCATGATATGCAAGTGCAATAGAAGAAAGTTAGAAAATAGATTTGAAAAGAGATTTGAAAGAAGAATTTGATTTGATTTTATAATAGATTTGAAAAGATAGAATTGAAATTGGAAAATTTGAGAAATCAGAAATAGAAATTCGGAAATAAAAATTTGAAATTGGAAGTTTGAAAATAGATTGGAGATTTGAAAAGATTGTGGAATTTGAGATTTGAAAAAATGTGAGGGAATTTGAAATTTGAAAGAAGTTGTGGAATTTGAGATTTGAAAAATGTTGTGACCGCACCCATGAGGTTTGCGTACGTATCCTTTTGGAGGAATCAGGTCAGTAGTAGTTCGGACAAGAGTCCAATTGAAAATAGAAGAGTTGATTGGAAGAAAGAGATTGAATTGGAAATTGGATTGAAGGATTGAGAGATTGAACTTTGATTGGAAGATTTGAAATTAGAATTTTGGAATTGAAAAGATTGGATTTGGATTTGGAAAAGTAGAACTTGGAAAAATTTAGGCTTGTTTTGGAAAGATGGAGGTTTAGAAAATCTAGACTTAAGAAAGATAATACTTAGAAAAGACTCGAGAGTTTAAGAAAGATTGGATTTAGGAAAAGTTCGAATTAGAAAAGGTCCGATTTAGAAGAGTTTCGAATTAGGAAAGTTTTCAAATTAGGAGAGTTTCAAAATTAGGAAAGTGTCATTTTAGGAAAGTTTTGATTTAGGAAAGTTTTTAGGAAAATTTTGGATTAGGAAAGTTTCAACTTAGGAAAGTTTTGAATTAAAAAGTTTTATTCTAAGAAAGGTTTTGAAATAGGAAAGTGTTGAACTTAGAAATGTTCTGAATTAGGAAAAGTTTAGTTTAAGAAAGGTTTAGAATTTGGAAAGTTTCAACTTAAGAAAGTTTTGAATTTGGAAAGTTTTGAATTTTAAAAAGATTTTAAATTAAGAAAGATTTGAATTTAGAAAGCTTTAGAATTTTTGGAAGATTCAAAGTTTGAGTTTTAGAAAGATGTGAAAATCTAGATTTGGGAATTAAAGTTTGGAAAGTATGTGGAATTAAGAAAGGTTGGAATGAGGAAATGTTTAGACTTTGAAAGATTTGAAGTTTAGGAACGTTTAGAACTTAGAAAATTTTAGAGTTTGAAAGTTTCGAATTTAGAAAGTTTAGGATTTAGAAGGTTTTAAAGTTTGAGTTTTAGAAAACCTTGAGATTAGGAAAGGTTTGAGTTTATGAAAGATTTGAAAACTAGGACTTGGAAAGTTAGGATTTGGAAATGGGTAAAATTAGGAAAGGGTTGGATTAGGAAAGATGTGGAAGTTGTGTTTTAAAATTTAGGAAAGATTTTCAAGTTCAAGTTTTAGAAACTTAGGATTTAGGAAAGTAGAAGATTAGAAAGGATTTGAATTAGGAAAGATTTGGGTTAGGAAGGGATTGGATTTTGTTTTCAAAAGGGAAGGTTTGATTTTGTTTCAAAAAACGGAGGATTAAATCTAGTTTCCTAAATGGGAGATTTGATTTGGCTTCCTAAAGGAAAGATAAGATTTGGTTTCCTAAAAGGAAGATATGATTTAACAAGGATTTGGAAAGGGGAAGTTTTAAAAACCCTAGATTTGGAAGGCTATAGTTTTGACGTAAAAAAGAAGTTTTAGAAATATATAATTTTGATGTAGAAAACAGGGGGTTTTGGAAACCTAGGTTTTAAGGCAAGTTTGAAAACCATGTTTTTGTAAAGAAAATTAGAGTTTCCTAATTGTGGATTCTAAGGCTTGAGTTGGACTCTATGGAAAGAGTTTTTGGAAAGTGTGTTTTTTGGAAACAAGTTTTTGGAAAGAAAATCCTAGAGGGGAGTTTTTGGAAAGTGAATCTGAAGAGAGAGTTTTTGGAAAGAAATTTTTAAGAAAGAGATATAGGAAGAGGTTTTTCGAATAAGGAAACCTAGGGAACGTTTTTGGAAAGTGGACTTTGAAGGGAGCGTTTTGGAAATGAGTTTAAAAAGAGAAGTTTTGGAAAATAGATTTTTGGAGGGATTTTTTGAAAACAATTTTGGAAAGGAGAGTTTTAGGAAAGTATGTTGAAAAAGAGACTTTTAGGAAGAGATTTTTTGGAAGTATAAAAATGTCTCATTTTCCTAAAGCAATTCTAACCATAAGAAGGCTAGAAACACTTTAAGAAAGCGGTTTTGAAAACAATAAGATTTTAAAATATGGACCGTAAAAGTCACTTTTAATGTAACACTTTCCTAAAGCAATCCTAGCCATAGAAAGGCTAGAATCATCCTAGGATTGTGATTTTGAAAAAGGAAATTTTGATGCAACTTTGAAAACGATTTTGAAAACAACTTTTAGAAGAATGCAAGAATCATGATATGCACAATGCAAGTTTGGGATCGTGAACATACAAGGTTAAGGCTTCACCACATAGTCAAGGGGGCCGAACTCACGTGGTCTCCGGTTAGCCTAAAGGAAAGCCCTCGACACGGTGACCCTCCGATAGTCTAATCCTACACATGGACCGGGAGTCCCCTTGTTTCAAGCATGCAAAGAAAGGAGGGGAAAGAGATGGGGATTAAAATAGAGAAAACTCAAGTGGGTTAGGAGAGAGAAGAGAGAGGGGGAAGTACAGAAACATAAAACGAAAGCCTACCTTGTGTCTTATTTATTTTGCGCGCCTTGCTTGTTTTCGGTCTTCGTCTTAATCTTCGTCTTCAATCCTCAAGAGTTGTCTTCAATCTTCAAACTTCAGATTGCAGCTCTTCAAGTCTTCAAAGGAGGGTTGGAGGCTAGTGTATAAGTGTATGGGAGTGTGTATGAGTGTATAGAAGGCTAGGGTTTAGTGTATGGTGGCTAGGGTTTGGAAAACTTAAAGAAGCTAGGGTTTAAGGAGTGTTCGAGCTCTGTATATCGAATATTGGTGTTTTTAGACTAAGTTTGCGAACCTCCTTCACGCTGGAAGAGGCTTTGTATTTATAGAGAGAGGAATGCACTGGCGCTTGTTGCAGTGGCGCTAAACCAAACATTACACTGGCGCCACTGCAAGCCATTTTTTGGCTTGGTGCCACTGGTAGTGGTGCCAGCCATTTAGGAAATATTTAAGGTCAGCAAGCAATGTATTTTTTACTAGATTTGGGCGCTTGTACTAGTGACTACCATGTAATTTTTAGCCTACCTTCACTAGGAGTGACTTCAGAAAGTCCATGAATGATTTAAGGGACCAGGAATGGCCCGGAAGGCTGGAAAAATGCAGGAACACTTAAAATAGTGTCCCAGAGGTATTTGACTTGGAAAATAAAGATAGGATGTGTCGGAAGGGTAGATCGGGCCTTTAGGGGCAAAACGGTCTATCGGGCCGAAAAGCGACCGGGACGAACTCGGACTGTCCCGGAAGAAGACTCGAGATTTGAAAACATTATTTAGAATGTTCCCAAAGGTTGCTGGTATGATTTCTAGAGCCGGTGTGGTCGAAAAAGGTGACCGGCCCATCAGGGAAAAAATGGTCATTTCGCACTGGGTTTGCCGGAACTGACTCGGAATGATCCGAAAAGATAAAAAAAGGTTGAGGACACTATAAAAAGCATTCTCGGGAAGTTACTAGTTTGATACCCAGAGTCGGTGTGTCGGAAAAGGTGACCGACCCTCCAGGGGCAAAACGGTCATTTTGCACCGGGTCTGCCAGAATTGACTCTGAATGATTCGGAAAGGTAGAGGAAGGTTGAGAATACTATAAGAAGTAATATCAGAAGGTTACTGGTTTGATACCCAAAGCCGATATGGTTCCCGAGGCGTTTGGATGCCTAGGGGCAGAATGGTCATCTTGACCAGAAAGTCTCGGAAAAGGCTCAAGGGACAGTTTAGTCATTTTTCACTGAAGTGGGCTAGCAGGCACTGGTGTTGACCTGGGTTTTGAGTGTTTCCTCCACTCTGACGGCGGTCGTCGTGACACAGGGATTTGTTGGCAATTCCCTACATCGACCTATTTACGAGTATTTCCATTACTCTGACGATTGTGATGTTTGCAAGTATTTCCATTACTCTAACGGTTCGCGACCATTCCCGTGACTGCCTAATCTTGGGAAGTTGCTAAAGGGGACTTAGTGCCTGAGAAGTCAACTTTATCGGAAGGCGTGCCTAAACGGACATTTCTGCATTGGTGGGCTAGCGGGCGCCAAAGGTGGACCGTTCTACCATCTGGGGAACTTGGGGTCTCGTCCAGGTCGACAGGTTTAAAGGGACTTACCGTTTCGAAGAAGTTTTCTTTGAAAAACATGTTGGACCGTCTCGAGGAATAAACTGTCTCGAGAGAGGGATTGGAAAGGAGTCTTATCATCTTCGAAAAAATGTGCCTGATTTGGAACCGTCTCGAGGAATAAACTGTCTAGAGAGAAGGATTGGAATTGGAAAGGGGACTTACCGTCTTCGAAAACACGCGCCTGATTTGGAACTGTCTCGAGGAATTAACTGTCTCAAGAGAGGGATTGGAATTGGAAAGGGGACTTACCGTCTTCGGAAAGACACGCCTGATTTGAAACCGTCTCGAGGAGTAAACTACCTCGAGAGAGGGATTGGAAAGGGGTCTTATCATCTTTAGAAAGACGTGCCTGATTTAGAACTGTCTCGAGAGAGGGATTGGAAAGGGGTCTTATCGTCTTTGGAAAGATGTGCCTGATTTGGAACCTTCTCGAGAAATAAACTGTCTCAAGAGAGGGATTGGAAAGGGGTCTTATCGTCTTCGGAAAAACGTGCTTGATTTGGAACCGTCTCGAGGAATAAACTATCTCGAGAGAGGGATTGGAAAAGGGTCTTATTGTCTTCAGAAAGACGTGCCTAATTTGGAACCGTCTCGAGAAATAAATTGTCTCGAGAGAGGGATTGGAAAGGGGTCTTACGTCTCCGAAAAGACGTGCCTAATTTGGGACCCTCTTGAGGAATAAACTGTCTCGAGAGAGGGGTTGGAATTGGAAAGGGGACTTACCATCTTCGGAAAAACGTGCCTGATTTGGAACCGTCTCGAGGAATAAACTGTCTCGAGAGAGGGATTAGAATTGGAAAGGACAATGCCCCTAAGGGCATTTTGGTCATTCTGCCTCTATTTAGGCCTGGTGAGCCCGCGAAGCGATGGACAGACGGGATTTAGACTTAGAGAGTTGGTTTCGATTAGAATACATCCATATTGACTTGAGTACAAGTCTGGACGGAGTGTAGACTGCCAAGCGGTAAAAAATAGGGTTCTTACACCCAAGTAGGTTAGGAGAGAGAAAAGAGAGGGGGAAATGCAGAAACTTAAAGAGAAAGCCTACCTTGTCTTGTTCTTTATTTTGCTTAGTTTCACACGCTTTGCTTTGCTTATCTTGCTTCAATCTTCACTTCAATCTTTGAACATTCAGATTGCAGCCCTTTAAGTCTTCAAATGAGGGTTGAAGGCTAGTGTATAAGTGTATAGGAGTGTGTATGAGTGTATAGAGGCTAGGGTTTGGAAAACCTAGGGAAGGTAGGGTTTAGGGAGTGTTCGAGCTCTGTATATCGAATATTAGGGTTTTTAGACTGAGTTTACGGACCCTTTTGGCGTCAGGCCAAATTACCTCTTGGCGCCACTACTAGTGGCGCCAGCCAGTTAGGAAACTTTGTAAGTCAGCAAGCAACGTATCTTGAGAAGATTTGGGCGCCTGTACTAGTGACTACCATGCAATTTTTAGCCTGGCTTCACTAGGAGTTGTAAGCACCCCATTTTTGACCGCTCGGCAGTCTACACTCCGTCCAGACTTGTTTTCAAGTTATTATGGGCATATTCCAATCGAAACCACTTCTCTAGGTCCAAATTCCGTCTTTCCGTCGTTTCACGGGCCTGTTAGGCCCAAATAGAGGCAAATTGACCAAAATGCCCTTAAGCGCATTGTCCTTTCCTTTCCGTTTCCAATCCCTCTCTCGAGACAGTTTATTCCTCGAGACGGTTCCAATCCAGGCACGTCTTTTCAAAGACGGTAAGACCCCTTTCCAATCCCTCTCTCGAGACAGTTTATTCCTCAAGACGGTTCCAATCCAGGCACGTCTCTTCGGAGACGGTAAGACCCCTTTCCAATCTCACTCTCGAGACAGTTTATTCTTCGAGACAGTTCCAATCTAGGCACGTCTCCTCGGAGATGGTAAGACCCCTTTCCAATCCCACTCTCGAGATAGTTTATTCCTCGTGACGGTTCCAATCCAGGCACGTCTCTTCGGAGATGGTAAGACCCCTTTATAATCCCACTCTCGAGACAGTTTATTCCTCGAGACGGTTCCATTCCAGGCACGTCTCTTCAGAGATGATAAGTCCCTTTTCCAATCCCACTCTCAAGACAGTTTATTCCTCGAGACGGTTCCAATTCAGGCACATCTCTTCAGAGACGGTAAGTCCCCTTTCCAATCCCTCTCCCAAGACAGTTTATTCCTCGAGACGGTCCGAGTAGTGAAACTACTCACAAAATTGTTAGAGTAGCGGAAATACTCACAAATAGTCCGATATAAGGAATTGGCAACAAACCCCTGTGTCACGACGACCGCCGTTAGAGTGGCGGAAACACTCAAAACCCAGGTCAACACCAGTGTTTGTTAACCCACTTTGGTGAAAAATGACCAAACTATCACTTGGACCTTTTTCGAGACTTTCCGGTCAAGATGACCATTTTACCCCTAAGCATCCGAATGCCCCGGGAACCACACCGGCTCTGGGTATCAAACCGGTAATATCCCGAGAATACTTTTTATAGTGTTCTCAACCTTCTTTTACCTTTCCGGATCATTCCGAGTCAGTTCCGACTAACCTGGTACAAAATGATCGTTTTGCCCCTAGAGGGCTGGTCTCCTTCTTCGACCACACCGGCTCTGGGTATCAAACCGGTAACCTTCTGAGACTACTTTTTATAGTGTTCTCAACCTTCCTTTACCTTTCCGGATCATTCCGAGTCAGTTCCGGCAAACCCGGTACAAAATGACCGTTTTGCCTCTGGTGGGCCGGTTTCCTTTTCCGACCACGCGGGCTCTGAGAATCAAACCGGAAACTTTTGGGAACATTCTAAATAATGTTTCCAGATCCCAAGTCTTCTTCCGGGACTGTCCGAGTTCGCCTCGGTAGCTTCCCAGTCTGATTGATCGTTTTGCCCCTAAGGGCCCGGTCAACCTTTTCGACACATCTTATCCTCACTTTTCAAATCAAATACCTCCAGGACACTATTTTAAGTGTTCCTGCTTCTTTCCGGCCTTCCGGGTAATTCCCGGCTCCTCCAAATCATTCCCGGACTTTCCGGAGTCACTCCTAGTGAAGCCAGACTAAAATTGCATGGTAGTCACTAGTACAGGCGCCCAAATCTAGTCAAAAATACGTTGCTTGCCGACTTATAAAGTTTCCTAACTGGCTGGCGCCACTAGTAGTGGTGCCAAGCCAAGAATTGGCCTAGCGCCACTCTTAGTGGCGCTAAGAGTAATTTTGCCCTGGCGCTACTGCAACAGGCGCCAGGTTTGTCCAACCTCTATAAATACAGAGCCTCATTCAACATGAAAAGGGTCTGCAAACTTAACCTAAGAATCCTATATTTCGATATACAGAGCTTGAGCACTCCCTAAACCCTAGCCTCCTTAGGTTCTCCAAACCCTAGCCACCATACACAAACCCTAGTCTCATATACACTCCTATACATCCCCATACACTCATACACTAGCCTTCAACCATCCTTTGAAGATTTGAAGAGCTACAGTCCAAAGCTTGAAGACAACTCTTGAGGATTGAAGTTGAAGATGAAGATCAAGACGAAGACCGAAGACTGAAGACAAGCAAGGCGCGCAAAATAAAGAAGACATACGGTAGGCTTCCTATTTAAATTTCCGTACTTCCCCCCTCTCTCTTCTCTCTCCTAACCCACTTGGGTTTTCTCTATTTTAATCCCCCATCTCTTTCCCCCCCTTTCTTTGCATGCTTGAAACAAGGGGATTCCCGGTCCATGTGTAGGATTGGGCTATTGGAGAGTCACCGTGTCGAGGGTTTTCTTCTAGTCTAACCAAAGACCACGTGGGTCCGGCCCCCTTGATTATGTGGTGAAGCCTTAGCCTTGTATGTTCACGACCCCAAATTGCATTGTGCATATCATAGTCTTGCATCTTCCAAAATTCGTTTTCGAACTCGTTTTCAAACTTGTTTTCAAAATTGCATCAAAATCTCTTTTTCAAAAACTTTTTTTCAAAACCACAATTCTAGGGTGATTCTAGCCTTTCCATGGCTAGGGTTGCTTTAAGAAAGTGTTACATTAAAAGTGACCTTCTTGGTCTATATTTGCAAATCTTATTGCTTTCCAAAACCACTTTCTTAAAGTGATTCTAGCCCTTTTATGGTTAGAATCGCTTTAGGAAAGTGAGACGTTTTTATACTTTCCAAAACTCTCTCTCTTCAAAAATCTCTTCCTAAAAATTTCTTTTTCAACATACTTTCCTAAAACTCTCCTCTTCAAAATTGTTTTCAAAAACTCCCTTCCAGAATCTATTTTTCAAAACTCTCTTTTTCAACTCCTCTCCAAAATCTTTTTTCCTCAAAATTCACTTTCTAAAAACACTCCCTAAATTCACTTTCCTAAAAAAACTCTCTCCAACAATCTCCTTCCAAAAATCTTTCTAAAAAAAAAACTCTCTTTCCAAAAATCTTTCCAAAAACTCCCTCTTTCTAAAAATCTTTCCAAAAACTTTTTTTCCAAATTCACTTTCCAAAAATTCCTCCCTAGGATTCCCTTTCCAGAAAACCTTCATTTCCAAAAACACAATTTTCAAAAACTCTTTTGTTAGAGCCCAAGTCAAGCCTTAGAGCCCACAATTAGGAAACCCTAATTTTCTTTCCAAAAACATGATTTTCAAACTTTGCCCAAATCTAGGTTTCTAAAACCTCTTGTTTTCACATCCAAACTATACATGTTTTCAAAACCTATTTTCTACGTCAAAACTATAATTTTTCAAAACTAGGGTTTCTAGAATCTCCTTTTCCAAATCCTTGCCAAATCCTACCTTCCCTTTAGGAAACTGAATCAAATCTCCCCATTTAGGAAACTAGATCCCGTCCTCCATTTTTGAAAACAAAATCAAATCTTTTCTTTTAGAAACCAAATCCAATCCTTTCCAAATCCAAATCTTTCCTAATTCAAATCCTTCCTAAACTTCCACTTTCCTAAACCTTAAGTTTCCAAAAACTTGAACATAAAAAATATTTCCTAAATTTTAAAATTCAACTTTCAAATCTTTCCTAATTCAACCCTTTCTTAATTCTACCTTCTTTTCAAATCTTAACTTTTCAAACCTAAGTTTTCAAACTTTTCCCAAACTCAAACCTTTCCTAATTTCAAGATTTTCTAAAATTCAAACTCTCAAACTTTCTAAATCTTAAACTTTCTAAATTTCAAATCTTTCTAAAATCAAAACTTTCTAAATTTAAAACTTTCTCAAGTTAAATCTTTCTAAACCTAAATCTCTCCAAAGTTCTAAACTTTCCAAAACTTCAAAATTTTTCTAAATCTAAGGCTTTTCTAAACACAAAACTTTCTTAATTCAAACATTTCCTAAACTGAAAACTTTCCTTTTTCTAACCTTTCCCAAAACGAAACTTTCTTATTTTCAAAACTTCCTCGTTTTCAAACATTCCAAAATTCAAAACTTTCTTAATTTGAAACTTTCCAAATTCTAAGCCTTTCTTAAACTAGACTTTTCCTAATTTAAAACATTTCTAAATTCAAAACTTTCCGATTTTCAAAACTTTCCTAATTTGGGAACTTTCCTAATCTTAAAACCTTTCCTGTTTCGAAAACTTTCTACACTCGAAATTTTCCAATTTTCAAAACTTCCCTATTTCAAAAAATTTCCTAATTGGAAAACTTTCCTAATTCGAAACTTTCTTAATTCAAAACTTTCCTAAAGTTGAAACATTCCAAATTCAAAACTTTCCTAAGTTGAAACTTTCCTAATTTTAAAACCTTCCTAAATCGAACCTTTCCTAATTCAAACATTTCCTAAATCCAATCTTCCCTAATTTCCTAAACCTTCCAAGTCAAGTCAAATATTTTCTAAGTCTCTTCTCTTTCTTAAGTCTAGGTTTCCTAAAATCAAGTCTTTCCAAAATCAATCTTTCCAAAGCAAGTCCAATATTTTCAATTTCAATTTCCAATCTCCTTTTCTAATCTCAAATCAAATCCAATTTTCAATTCAATCTCTTTCTTCAAATCAACTCTTCTCTTTTCAATCGGACTCCGGTCCGAACTACGACTGACCTGATTCCCCCAAAGGGATACATAGGCAACCTTCATAGGTGCGATCACAACACTTTTCAACTTTCAATTCCATCCTCATGGGTGCGGTTTTCAAATCTCAAATTCTAATCTATTTTCAAAATTTCTATTTTTAAATTTTTACTTCCAATTTTCAAACTTTCCAATTTCAATTCTATCTCTTCAAATCTATTTTCAAATCAAATTCTTTTCAAATTTATTTCCAAATCTATTTTTCAATTCTCCTAATTTGCACTTGCATATCATGCATCATGTTAGTTTTCAAACACTGTTTTTCAAAGTAGATAGGATTGAACTATAATTAGTCGAAGACTCTCATAGGTGAATCTAGGGTAGATTGACATGTAGGTACCGAAAGGGCGGGGTAGGGTGATGGCTTAGTGCGTCTTCCCTACACGTAACTAACCTCCGAACTTAGATCACTGTTTTTAAAGACCAAAAGGAGTTATTTTTCTAAAAAAAGGGCTAAATGTTTTCCAAAGGTTGCCAAACAACCTGTTTTTCTTAAAAACCCTTTGTTGAGGTGGTATTTTTCAAAATCGTTTTCCAAAAACCTTAAGTGTAGTTTTCGGACTATGCTTAGTTTTTAGGTAACCTAACTCACCTTAATCAAGTTAGGTGGCGACTCCGAATCTTTTTCAAAAACCCTTTATTCAAACTTATTTTCAATTCAAACCTAATCGCACTCATTCTTTTAGGAGGGTGAGTTCTAACGAGAAAGTACAGTGTTTTTCCCACTTGTGTGTGTATTCCACGAGTGCAAAAAATCTGGGCACGACAGGAGTGACTCCGAAAAGTCCGGGAAGGAGTCGAGAGACCGGGAATGACCCAGAAGGCCGGAAAAAGGGTAAGAACACTTAGAACACTGTCCCAGAGGTATTTGACTTGAAAAATGAAGATAGGATGTGTTGGAATGATTGATCAGGCCGTTAGGGGCGAAATGGTCAATCAAGCCGGAAAGCTGCCAAGACAGACCCGGAATGTCCCAGAAGAAGACTCGAGATTTGGAAATATTATTCAGAACGTTTCTAAAGGCTTGCCGGTTTGATACCTGTAAGCACCCCATTTTTGACCGCTCAGCAGTCTACACTTCGTCCAGACTTGTTTTCAAGTCATTGTGGGCATATTCCTATCGAAACCAATTCTCTAGGCCCAAATCCCGTCTGTCCATCGTTTCGCAGGCCTGTCAGGCCCAAATAGAGGCAAAATGACCAAAATGCCCTTAGGGGCATTGTCCTTTCCTTTTCGATTCCAACCCCACTCTCGAGACAGTTTATTCCTCGAGACGGTTCCAACCCAGGCGCGTCTCTTCGGAGACGATAAGTCCCCTTTCCAATCCCTCTCTCGAGATAGTTTATTCCTCGAGACGGTTCCAATTCAGGCACGTCTCTTCGGAGACAATAAGTCCCCTTTCCAATCCCACTCTCGAGACAGTTTATTCCTCGAGACAGTTCCAACCCAAACGCGTCTCTTCGAAGACGATAAGTTCTCTTTCCAATCCTACTCTCGAGACAGTTTATTTCTCGAGACGGTTCCACTCCAGGCGCGTCTCTTCAGAGACAGTAAGACCCTTTTCCAATCCCTCTCTCGAGACAGTTTATTCCTCGAGACGGTCTGAGTAGCGAAACTTCTCACAAAACCGTTAGAGTAGCGGAAATACTCTCAAATAGGTTGATATAGGGAATTGGCAACAAACCCCTGTGTCACGTTGACCGCCGTTAGAGTGGCGGAAACACTCAAAACCCAGGTCAACACCAGTGTCTGTTAGCCCACTTCGGTGAAAAATGACCAAATTGCCCTTTGGACCTTTTCCGAGACTTTTCGGTCAAGATAACCATTTTGCCCCTAGGCATCCGAATGCCCTGGGAACCACACCGGCTTTGGGTATCAAACCGGTAACCCTCTGAGATTGCTTTTTATAGTACTCTCAACCTTCCTTTATCTTTCCGGGTCATTCCGAGTCAGTTCCGGCTAACCCGGTACAAAATGACTGTTTTGCCCTTGGTGGGCCGGTTTCCTTTTTCGACCACATTGGCTCTGGGTATCAAAACGGTAACCTCCTGAGACTACTTTTTATAGTGTTCTCAACCTCCTTTTACCTTTTTGGATCATTTCGAGTCAGTTCCGGCCAACCTGGTGCGAAATGACCGTTTTGCCCCTAGTGGGCCGGTCTCCTTTTCCGACCACGCCGGCTCTGGGAATCAAACTAGCAACCTCTGAGAACATTCTGAATAATGTTTCCAGATCCCAAGTCTTCTTCCGGGACAGTCCGAGTCTGTCCCCGCAGCTTCTCGGTCTGATTGACTGTTTTGCCCCTAAAGGCCCGGTCAACCTCTCCGACCTATCTTATCCTCATTTCTCAAGTTAAATACCTTCAGAACACTATTTTAAGTGTTCCTGCTCCTTTCTGGCCACCCGGGTCATTCCCGGCTCCTTCAAATCATTCCCGGAGTTTTCGGAGTCACTCCTAGTGAAGTCAGGCTAAAAGTTGCATGGTAGTCACTAGTAGAGGCGCCCAAATCTAGTCAAAGATACGTTGCTTGCCGACCTTAAACATTTTCTAATTGGCTGGCGCCACTAGTAAACTTTGGCCTGGCGTCACTGCAACAGGCGCCAGTATTGTCCAACCTCTATAAATACAGAGCCTCTTCTAGCGTAAAAAGGATCCGCAAACTCAATCTAAAAATCATATAATTCGATATACAGAGCTCGAGCACCTCAAAAACCCTAGCTTCCCTAGGTTTTCCAAACCCTAGCCACCCTACACAAACCCTAGCCTCCTATACACTCATACACACCCCCATACACTCATACATTGGCCTTCAACCATCCTTTGAAGACTTGAAGAGTTGCAATCCAAGACTTGAAGACAACTCTTGAAGACTGAAGGTGAAGATCAAGACAAAGACCGAAGACAGCACGGCGCGCAAAATAAACAAGATACAAGGTAGGTTCTCCATTTAAATTTTCGCACTTCCCCCCTCTCTCTTCTCTCTTCTCTCTTCTAACCCACCTGGGTTTTCTCTATTTTAATCCCCCATCTCTTTCCCCCCCTTTCTTTGCATGCTTGAAACAAGGGGATTCCCGGTCCATGTGTAGGATTGGGCTATTGGGGAGTCACCGTGTCGGGGGCTTTCTTCTAGTCTAACCAGAGACCACGTGGGTCTGGCCCCCTTGGTTATGTGGTGAAGCCTTAGTCTTGTATGTTCACGACCCCAAAACTGCATTGTGCATATCATAATCTTGCATCTTCCAAAATTCGTTTTCGAACTCGTTTTCAAAATCGTTTTCAAACTTGTTTTCAAAATTGCATCAAAATCTCTTTTTCAAAAACTTGTTTTCAAAATCACAATCCTAGGGTAATTCTAGCCTTTTCATGGCTAGGGTTGCTTTAGAAAAGTGTTACATTAAAAGTGACCTTTATGGTCTATATGTTCAATTCTTATTGTTTTCCAAAACCACTTTCTTAAAGTGGTTCTAGCCTTCTCATGGCTAGAATCGCTTTAAGGAAGTGAGATGTTTTTACACCTTCTAAAAACTCTCTTTTCAAAAAGTTTTTCTTCCTAAAAATCTCTTTTTCAACATACTTTCCTAAAACTCTCCTATCCAAAATTGTTTTCAAAAACTCCCTTCCAAAATCTATTTTTCAAAACTCCTTTTTTCAACTCCTTTTCAAAATCCTCTCCCCAAAATCCACTTTCTAAAAACGTTCCCCAAAAATCTTTCTAAAAACTCTGTTCAACAATCTTCAATAAAAAATCTTCCTAGAAAAACACTCTCCAAAAATCTTTTCAAAAACTCCCTTTTCCAAAATCCCCCTTCTAGAAATTCCCCTCTAGGACTTTTTCCTTCAAAAAAAAAAAAAACTCGTTTCCAAAAACGCACTTTCCAAAGACTCTTTTCTTAGAGCCCAAGTCAAGCCCTAGAACCCACAATTAGGAAACCCTAATTTTCTTTCAAAAAACATGATTTTCAAACTTTGCCCCAAACCTAGGTTTTCAAAATCTCTTGTTTCACATCCAAACGATACATGTTTCTAAAACCTCTTTGCTACGTTAAAATTCCGCACTTTCAAAACTAGGGTTTCTAGAATCTCCCTTTCCAAATCCTTGCCAAATCCTATCTTCCCTTTAGGAAACCAAATCCATTCCTCCATTTTTGGAAACAAAATCAAACTTTTGTTTTTAGAAACCAAATCCAATCCCTTCCTAATCCAAACCTTTCTTAATTCAATTCCTTCCTAAACCATAAGTTTCCTAAACTTAAACTTTAAATCTTTCCTTAAATTTCAAAATCCAACTCTTCCTAATTCAACTCCTTCCTAATCTTTCACTTTCCTAAATCTTAAGTTTCCAAAACTTGAACATAAAAATCTTTCCTAAAATTCTAAAATTTAACCCTTTCCTAATTCTACCCTCTTTTCAAATCTTAACTTTTCAAACCTAAGTTTTCAAACCTTTCCTAAATTCAAACCTTTTCCAATTTCAAGATTTTCTAAAATTTAAACTCTAAAACTTTCTAAATCTTAAACTTTCCAAATTTCAAATCTTTCCAAATTCAAAGCTTTCCAAGTTGAAAACTTTCTTAAGTTAAGACTTTCACAATCTAAGAACTTTCTAAATTCTAAGCCTTTCTTAAACTAAACTTTTCCTAATTCAAAATATTTCTAAATTCAATACTTTCCTATTTCAAAACTTTCCAAATTTGGAAACTTTCCTAATTTGAAAACCTTTCCTATTTTGAAAACTTTCTAAATTCGAAACTTTCTTAATTCAAAACTTTCCTAAAGTTGAAACATTCCAAATTTAAAGCTTTCCTAAGTTGAAACTTCCCTAATTCCAAAACTTTCCTAAATCGAACTTTACCTAATTCAAACATTTCCTAAATCCAACCTTTCCTAATTTCCTAAACCTTCCAAGTCGATTCAAACCTTTCCCAAGTCTAGGTTTCTTAAACCTTCTCTTTCCGAAACAAGTCCAAATGTATCTTTTCAAATCAAAGTCCAATCTTCTCAATTTCAATTTTCAATCTCCTTTTCTAATCTCAAATCAAATCCAATTTTCAATTCAATCTCTTTCTTCCAATCCAATCTCTCTCTCTTCAAATCAATCTATTTTCAATCGAACTCCAATCCAAACTACGATTGACCTGATTCCTCCAAAGGGATACATAGGCAACCTTCATAGGTGCGGTCACAACTTCTTTTAAATTTCAAATTCCTCCATATTTTCAAATTTTTCAATTTCAATTCCATTTCTTCAAACCTATTTTCAAATCAAATCAATTTCAAATCAATCTCTTTTCAAATCTATTTTTCAATTCTCTTCTATTGCACTTGCATATCATGCATCATGATAGTTTATAAACATTGTTTTTCAAAGTGGATATGATTGGCCAATAGTTAGTTGAAGACTCTCATATGTGAATCTAGGATAGATTGACATGTAGGTACCGAAAGGGCGGGGTAAGGTGATAGCTTAGTGCATCTTCCCTACACGTAACCAACCTCTGAACCTAGAATCACTGTTTTCAAAGAACAAACGGAGTTATTTTTCAAAAACAAATGGCTAAATGTTTTCCAAAGGTTGCCAAACAACCTATTTTCCTAAAAAACCCTCTCTTGAGGAGAGATTTTCAAAATCGTTTTTCAAAAACCCTAAGTGTAGTTTTCAGATTATGCTTAGTTTTTAGGTGACCTAACTCACCTTAATCAAGTTAGGTGGCGACTCCAAATCTTTTTTAAAAGCCCTTTATTCAAACCAATTTTTCAATTCAAACCTAGTCGCACTCATTCTTCTAGGAGGGTGAGTTCTAACGAGAGAGTACAACATTTTTCTCGCTTGTGTGAGTATTCCTCGAGTGCGAAATATCTGGGCGCGATAATACCCAGAGCCAGTGTGGTTGGAAAGGGCGACCGGCCCACCAAGGGCAAAACGGTCATTTTGTATCGAGTTTCCCGGAATGACTCAGAATGATCCGGAACGATAAAGAAATGTTGAGAATACTGTAGGAAGCATTCTTGGGAGGCTACTAGTTTGATACCCAAGGCTGGTGTGGTTCCCGGGGCATTCGAATGCCTAGGGGCAAAATGGTCATCTTGATTGGAAGGTCACGGAATTGACCCGAAACTGACTAGAAGGCACCTAATCATGCCGGATTGCCTTTAAGACAATCTTGGAAGGTTGGACTTACCGTTCTAAGAATTCAAATGTGTTCTCGAGAAACGTGTCGAAAAATGGCCCTAGGGGCAGTTTGGTCATTTTTCATCGAAATGGGCTAGCAGGCACTGGTGTTGACCTGGGTTTTGAGTGTTTCCGCCACTCTGATGGCGGTTGCGTGATACAGGGGTTTGTTGGCGATTCCCTATATCGAACTGTTTGCAAGTATTTTCGCTACTTTGACGGTTGCGATGTTTGCGAGTATTTCCGCTACTCTGACGGTTTGTGATCATTCTCGAGATTGCCTGATTTCGGGAAGCTGCTAAAGGGACTTAGTGCCTGAGAATCAACTTTCTTGAAAGGTGTGCCTAAACGGACATTTCTACATTGGCGGGCTAACAAGCGCCAAAGGTGGACCGTTCTACCATCTAGGGGACTTGGGGTCTCGTCTCGGTCGACAGGTTTAAAGGGACTTACCGTTTCAAAGAGATTTTCTTCAAAAAACTTGATGGACCGTCTCGAGAAATCAACTGTCTTGAGAGAGGGATTAGAATTGGAATTGGACTTGGAAAGGGGACTTACCGTCTTCGGAAAGATGTGCCTAATTTAGAATTGGAAAGGGGACTTATCGTCTTTGGAAAGACGCACCTAATTTGGAATTGGAAAGGGGACTTACCGTCTTCAGAAAGACGTGCCTGGTGAAATATGGAAAGGATAATGCCCCTTAAGGGCATTTCGGTCATTTTGCCTCTATTTGGGCCTAGTGGGGCCGGCGAAGCGATGAATTGATGGGATTAGACTTAGAAAGTTAATTTGGATTGAAATATGCCCACAATGACTTGAACACAAGTCTAGACGGAGTGGAGACTGTCGAACGGTAAAAAATGGGGTGCTTACACCTGGTAGGTTTGAAAAGTTTTTGACTCCTTGTGAGTCATTTGTCTGGAAAACTTTGAATTTTGAAAAGTTGTTGTTCTTTTGAAATTTTGGTTAGGGTCCAAGTTTTTTAGCATGCCAGCTTGACGAAGTTCGACCTAGAACTTCTTGGTTTTTTGAAGACAAATTTTTTGAAAGTTTGATTTTTGGCTGTTGAAAGCCCTAAAAATGATTTTTAGCACTTGGAGCATTGAAAACTAGTTTCGGCGGGAAGCTAAAGGGCCGGGCCCATGTAACACGTGTCAGGTCAAAAATGACTTTAATGCATATAGTACATGCGCTAGCTTGTAGATTCCCCTGGCACATCTGCTACATGCGCTAGGCAGTGGGTTTTAAAACAGGGCAACTCATGTTTTGCAACTGTGGGTTTTGAGTTTTGAGAGAGACCTAAGAATTTCTCCAAGGGTTTTTTGAGGGATTTTGACCAAGAATCATTGGGAAAGTGTCGGAAGACGTCGGGTGCTTGTCGAAAGTTGACATTATCGCCGGATTCTCGCTAAAAAACTTGGATTTTGTTAGAAACTCAAAGGTTAGAGATTTTGATATTTTATTGATTTTGATGCATACATGCTCGTTTTATGCACACAATTAGTGTAAATCAATGTTTTAGGACGTTTGGAACGCAATGGGTGGATTATTTTTGCGATTTGGAGAAGATTTGAGTGTGTTTGGGGTGATTTTGCATGTTTTGTTAATGGGTTTCCTATAGGGTTAAAAAAATTGCCTGTGTAGGCTCGGGTTTTGCATGTTTGTACTTGATTTTGGTACCAGATGTCTTAGAAAAATGTATAGAATAACCATATGAAGTTTTGTAATTTTTTGAAAAACTTTAAATTTTTGAATTTTTAAAAATTAAAAAATAGAGAAAATTAAGAAAAATTAGAGAATGTACCCTGTTAAATGTAGAAAAATTGTAGGACATTTTTAGAAAATTGTGGAGATCTTTTTTAGTGTTTCGAGAATTTTCAAAATGTTTTCAGAAATAAAGATGAAATCCAAAATATTTGAAAAATAAAGAAATGGCCTTGGAAATTGCGTTTAATCATATGTCGTGTGTTACGGAGGACAGGACAGTATCGGTTGACATGGTTGCACGCTCGGAGAGGCTTGGTGAGGTGTTTTGTTATTTTTTGAATTTTGGGGTAGTGAATTTTTAAGGCAAAATTTTGCTGAAAATTTTCAAAAAGTATTGACCTTTTAGGAATTCAACATTCAACTCTAAAATTCCTAGAAAAGCAGTTATTTTTGAGAAGTGGGCTTTTGAAGGAGAAAGTCCAACAAACCGATTTGAAAATTTGAAATAGAGCCTTTTTTAAGGAAAAAGCCTAGAAAACCGTTAGAAAATATTTTGAAATAGGGCCTTTTGAAGGAGAAAGCCCGAGAAATCGGTTTGAAATTTTGAAACAAAACTTTTTACAGAAAAAGCTCAAAAAGCCATAGGAAACTTTGGAACAGGGCTTTTGTAGGAGAAAGCCCGAGAAACCGATTTGATATTTTGAAAAGAAACTTTTTAAGAAAAAAGCTCAAAAAATCGTAGAAAATTTTTGAAACGAGGCTTTTAAAGGAGAAAGCCCTAGAAACCGATTTGATATTTTGAAATGAAACTTTTTAAGAAAAAAGCTCAAAAAATCATATAAAATCTTTGAAACGAGTCTTTTGAAGAAGAAAACCCAAGAAATCGATCCGAAATTTTGAGATGAAACTTTTGAAGGAATAGCTCGAAAGACCATTAGGGAATCCTTATAACGGGGCTTTTGAAGGAGAAAACTCGAGAAACCAATTTGAAATTTTGAAATGAAACTTTTTAAGAAGAAAAAACTTGAAAAACTGTGGAAAATCTTTGAAACAAGGCTTTTGACGAAGAAAACCCGAGAAACTGATCTGAAATTTTTAGACGATACTTTTTGAAGAAAAAGCTCGAAAACCATTAGGAAATCCTTGTAACAGGGCTTTTGAAGGAGAAAGCTCGAGAAACCGATTTGAAATTTTGAAACGAAGCTTTTTAAAGAAAAAGCTCAAAAAACCGTAAGAAACTTTGAAACGGGACTTTTGAAGGAGAAAGCCCAAGAAACCAATTTGAAATTTTGAAATAGAACTTTTTGAGGAAGAAGCTCGAAAAATCAATAAAAAACATTTTGAAATAGGGCTTTTGAAGGAGAAAGCCCGAAAACCCGATTTGAACTTTTGAAGATAGAATTGGGGGAATGGAACTTTTGATAGGAGGCACCGCGGGAAGGCCCTGCGGGTTGAGCCAGGGGAGGGCAGTAGTAGCGGGAGTGGTTCTGCCTAAGGTGGCCGTAGTTGGCCCCAACAATCTACGAGCAGGACGACCTCGGCTGGTAGTTCTGCAATGGGACAGCCCTCGGTTGCTCCGGACGAGAGGGTTGAGGGAGACGTCGATTCAACCGTTGATCAACGGATAAGATATGGCATGGAATCCATTCACGACAAGTGGAGGGATACTTCCTTCATAGATGACCAATTAGCGATCTCTAACATCCCACCGTTGGGAGACTTGGCTTATCACCCGAGCTTGTATTCACGTTATAGCCAGATGCCATCATCTATTCACAGCTCATTTAGAGGGGCCAGTATCTCCGCTTTGATAGCCATGCAGGCATCGGCCCCATCGTATCAGGACTTCCTTCACTGGGTCAGCGTCGGTTCCTTTATGACACTTCAGGCAGACAGGCTTGACCACAGGATAGTAGTCGGGCTACTATAGCGGTGGTTTGGGGAGATCGGGACTGTACATTTGGTAGGCTTTGAGCTAGGGCCTACTCCTGTCGACTGGGCTATGATTACTAGTCTGTCTTTTCGGGGTGTCCTGATTTCCCTACAGGCTATGACCATTGATGAGGCTCAACTTCTTTTGGGTTTACCAGGGATTATGGGCTTGAGTTTTTTGCCTTTGCTTCTATATCTAGCAGAGACAGCTTTCGCACTTGAGCCTTCCCCAGCTGATCAGGTCATCATGAGGCATTAGCTGGTATTATATGTCGTCTTTAGTTGTTTTTGCAATAATAATAAGTCAATAGTTCCTTTACCATTGGTGAGCCTGGTGGCTGATTTGGATACATTAGACTATGTGGGTTGGGGGGCCTTCACTTTTGCTAGTTTCTTACGGGGGATAAGAGTGAGGACATCTAAGGCATGGGGGAGCTTAACTGGTTTTTGGCTGTTTTTGATATGGTGGAGTTATGAGTATCTGCCCATTCACCAACCAGAGGTACTAGCCGCAAATGCATTCCCACAGGCCACAAGGTGGGCTAGACATCAGGTGGTCCAGCGATCCCTGCTTACAGACTTTGTCGCCCTCCGAGCTAACCTGGAGCTGTTGAGACCCCAGGATGTGTCTTGTGTGCCTTACCGCCGGTCTTCTCAATATGCTGGCATGAGGGATCTCATCTTTTTGTCTAGGTTGTGGGTCACCTTCCAAGGCCTTTTTTCATAGAAGACGTACTTGGGACAGTGTCATTGGCGGTGGCTACACACTGACTTCCGTGCTACTATGGATCCTCCCCAGTATATGTTCGGATTTTATCGAGCTGGGGTTGAGATTCCTTATGTAGTTAGGGTGCCCGACGACCACTTCCTTCTTCTGCCTAGTGTGGACTATGAGGCTCATTTCAGGGCAAGGTCTATTGGTGCTTTTATCCAACTGGATCTAGTAGTTGGAGGGCAAGTGGCTAGTCATGTGGTGGTCGAGTTATGGCATCGAGCCCAGGGCTTTGTTTCCAAGAAGGAGTCTTTAGCTACTTACCAGGCGTGAGACCAGTACTGTGCTGAGGTGGAGGCCCTGACTACCCGTATATCTTTGATGGAGGCCCGCGGGGTATGCTAGTTACGATTTATTTTTCATGTTCTTTATGCATCCTCTGTATTTTGATACTGGGTTTTCTTTCCTCTTGTTTTTTTTGGCCAGGGCCCTTATGATGCCGGAGACTCTTCTAGCCAGCCCTCTCCGTACGTGCCAGATACTGACGACTTTGACTTGGATGATGACCTCACTCCCTGATACGCCTTTTTCCATCCTGTTGACATAGTTGTAGTTTTGTTAGACTGGCAGTATCATTTATGTTTTGAGGCCATGTGTTGGCCCTTGTGGGCGATGATTTTATGTATATTATTATTTCTCTTTGCATGGGATGATGATCGGTTTTTCTTTTTAGTCTTGTCTTGAATACATGCATGTGGAAACATAAAGAGCAGGAATATAAACATGTGAAAAATGTGGGTGCGTTGTTGCATGTATGGATTTAGGCAAAATACACAATACACAAGTTTTACAAAAGCAGGCCCCGAGATAAGCTCCAAGCTTTTTAGTTTAACCAATTGTCCACCAGGAGCTGGTCACTTTAGACTTTTGTTCTTTTCTCGAGGATCCCCTCCTTTGTCATGCCTTTTTCTTGTCATGTCAGGATAGTAGTTGCCCCATTCTTAGGGTTTCTATTTTCAGACCCAACCGTCTTCTCTCTTATCCGAAAAGGGAAAAACTTATAACTCACTCAGTTTCCTCTTGAGAATCTCACTTTTGGACTAGAAAACTTTCCAGGTGACAACTGAAGTAGCCCTTGGCAAAGGAGTAGGCGGTTTCCATCCTTAATCTGAGAAGGCTTTTCTTTGGACCGTAATGTAGGTTAGGCTAAAGGTAAGAAATAAAGGGCACACAAGCTCAAATAATTTCTCTATTCCCTAGCGGAGGTGATAGGAACCAGGACCACCTTGAGTAAGCTTCTGCTATTTTATTCACCTTTCTTTTTAGATATCGCTATTTTCTTTCGAACTTATTTGGACTAAGCAATCTTCCCTGATTCGTGAGGACTTTGCCTTGGGGTTGTCGTGTGGCTAGGTGATGGGGTTTTTGAAAGAAAGGGTATCGAAGACCTAAGGTGTTGCACTTCTTGTGGGTTTATCACGAACTAGTGATCACTCTTGTCGATTCTTCTTCTCCCTTAGGTTTTTTCCTCGTCAGTTTTCTCTTTCGAGTACTTGCTATGCTTCTATACAAACTTCTTCCCGCCTTGGGTTTATTATTTCTCTCTGTTTTGCCCCAGCACTACATAGTCTTAACTGGTTTCTCATGGTGTCTCATGTGGTGTTTTTTTTTTTTTTTTTTTTTGAGTTTCATATTGTTTTCTCCTTCTTTCAATGTATGAGAAAGCTTTCTTTTATCTCCCATTCCTTTTTTTTTTCTTTTTTCTTTCCAATTTTACTTTCAACCATTATGGGTGGTGATCACCAAGTGGGGTTTGTCAAAGGAATGTAATTTGGCTCAACATGGTTTTCAAAGGGGATTCTTTTAACTGTATGGTGGAAGAATAGATGGTCTCTCTTCCTTTCAAACAAGATTGCTTAGTCCATAAAGTTCAGTTTCAGCGTCATCCTTTGAGATAGGTGAATGCGAGTTTAAAAGTTCTGTTACTTGTGCTTGCCTCAGTGTTGGGGGGTGGTTTTTGGTGAGGGTGCTTGAATGAAAACCACTTACGGCTCGAGTAGGCTGTCCAAAGGAATTGCTTTGTTGTTTAGGAGATTTGAAATGATAGCTTCTCTTCCTTTTGAGGGTCTAACTGCTGACTGCTTTGCCAGGGCATCCTTCAAGTGCTGCCCTTTTTCTATGATCCCCTCCCTCTTTTTCCTTCCTTTAATGTCTCCTCTCTTTGGATGGGAAATGGTCCTCACTGGTGAGGGTGCACGTACTATCCCTCTCTTCAAGTCAAGGCACAAAATAAAAGGAAAAACTTCTAAGAAAAGACAAATACCGAAGATGATAAATGTGAACTTCAAATTCTTTTTTTTTTCATTTCAAGGTTTTGTGTACATGACAAGGTCTTGATTAACAAAAAGTAGAATTAAAAGATGAGTTAACAAAAACAAGATTAACGGGAAAGTGAAGGTAGATTTTGACAAAAAGAACATCCCTTTGGTAGTCATTTCTTCAGGTGGGCTTCGGGACCACGCCCGCCTCCTCCATGCTCTATCCATCAACTTCTTCGCTTGGTTGTGTTGGACGAATTGATGCACTGACTGTATAATGGTAGAGGCGGGCGGTCATAATGCAATTAGGGATGCCTTCTTTTCCTTTCCCTTCTCTGATCGGGCCATTAAGTTTGCACATTTCATCTTGGGAACTTTGATGGTCCTCCTTCAGTTGGTTGGTTTTCTCTTGCTTAACTTTTGCAACTTCCAAGCTTTCTTCCAGAACTTATAGTGGCTTTTCTTTGATTTTCTCTTTTTTAGCTTCTTCTTTATCGATTTCAGCAAACAGGCTGTTCAGATCCCCTTAACTGAACTCGAACGATTGGTTTGGTACTTTTGGCTTGTCGATGCCCCAGCCTATATCCTCATAATTGAAGAGATCCTCTATTAGGCGATGATCAATCTCAGCATATTTGGGATGTAGGAATTCATCTCCCTAACCATCGGGAAGCACAATATTAGTGGGAATGTCTTCCATGAGCTCTTCCACAGGCCAGTCAAGGGGGTCTTGCTCCCCGTTTGCATTGTAAAGATAGATTGGGCATGGCGGTAGCTCTTCTTCCCAGTCACTTTCTTCTTTAGTGTCTGACTCTTTCTCGAAATACTCCGCAGCTATGATGCCGTTTGGGTCTGCTTCCCTATCTGTGATGATGTTGACTGTTGGGGACTGCAGAATTTCTCACAACTTGGCTATAGTGTATATGCATACTACCAAAAATTTCTGATCTGATTAGGCTAGCTTAATCTACGTGATTAGAGTCGTACCTTCCAGATCTCTCTAGTTTGATCCTGAATGACAAGAATCAGCACTAAGCACGAAACAGCTGCTCAAACTCAACCTTCGGACTTCTACTGTATTCCTCGTACACGCCTTGCTCTATAGAGAGTGGGCTCGCCGCTGCTAGGGTTTTTCTTCCTCACAAAAACGTGCATCTCTTAATTATGTGCAGAGTGTGTAACCCTAGCAGCTCTTAGAGCTCGTATATATAGAGGCTACAACAGGGACCATAGGATTAGTATAACTAGGGCTTCCTACGCAAATAAAGACTCATAATCAAACCAGGATTAATCCTTATTTACGTAAATTATAATTTATACCACTAACGAATTATAATTGCACTCCCTGTTACACTATAAATTATATTTCGAGCTTCATATTATTAAATGCTTATTTATCTCCTCACGTTAAGATTACAGATACCCGTCCATTAAATTAAATTATTGACGATTAAATTTAATAGACTTATTTAATTCCTTGAGACCTTCCACTTAACTTATTTGATATGTCGGATTCATAATTCACCTACAGGGTTTGATATAATCAAAACTTATAAGCTTCCTCATGGGGTATCATCAATCCCTATACGGGGATTTGGATTCCATAAATAATAAATATTCACCATACACGTAATGTTATTGTCCAACTCACTGAGTTTATTGACCCACAAAGAATCTTACTCTTCTGTAAATCAAAACAATAAATACTACATGCACGTGTCTATTTATTATGTTAGGATTAAGAATATAAGCACTTATAATAATCATGAGGTATTAATTGTTTTATATAGCCAGTATAAAAACAATTACCTCAACACGGTCATATTCAATATACACAAAGTGTACTAGTGCAAGGAGTTGGAACTATACCATTCCCCATAGTCAAGAAAGACCTATTAAAACCTTGTACTACAGTCCTACTGATACTATGTCCATTTCCATCTAAGACTGTGAATGATAAACTTATATTCCATAAGAACCGATGATCTGATCTTCCGTGTATAAGTTGTACTCTACACACCAAATCATCTACTATATAGAATAAGAGACACACATGCATAATCATTAAATAAATAACGCAATGCAAACATTTCTCACACAGATTCTCATTAAAATGGAATAACTAATTTATTAATAAATACTAAAGCCATTACACAAAGCATGTCTTTTAGTATAAATTCCCAACAGTTAACAGCATGATCCGGTAGGGGATTTGCTATGACATTAGGCGTGGGGGCCAGTTTTGCTTCTTGGGTGTTGATGACTTTGTTGTAAATAAGGTCTTGGATTTTATGCTTCAAAGAAAATAGGACTCTGTATCATGCCCCTGTCCTTTAGAATGGTATTCATAGGTAAGGGTAAGATTGAAAGTTAGAGGCAATGGACTTGGCAACGACTGTGGGGGTATAGGATTCAGGTGCTTGGCTTTAAAGAGCTCATGATAAGCCTCTATTTGAGAGCATGCTAAGTGAGTGAATTCTCGGTTTTGTCGGTTGTTTCTGTTAGGGCTGAGGTACGGTCGGGCTGTGACAGGTCTAGGAGTAGGTGCTTGGTGGACATTGGCGACAGGAGTGTTGATGATAGGAGCAAGCGGTTACGATCAAGCTTGATATTGGGGATAGTGTGGCTACTACTGTGTTAGCAGAATGGTAGATACCTCTCCCTCTTTCTTGCCAGTACCTCGAGTGGTTGTTACTTTCTTTATTGTATTTGTGAACCCCTCACCTATCTTAGCATAAGGATCCATGATTATGCTAGTTTTTAATCCATTCTCGATCATTTCCCGTTGCATTATCAGCTCAGAGACACTCTTTCCAATGCTCATGCATAAGCGTTCATAATATAGGCCTTGGAAAGTGTTCACAAACAGCTGTACATACTTTTTTCCACTAGTAGGGGTTTGACTTGAGCAGCTGCCTCCCTTCATCTTAGAGCGTAGCTCTTGAAGGTTTCTTTCTCCCCTCGGGTCATCATCATTAAGGCACACCTATCCATGGTGAGGTCACTGTTGTATCGGTACTAGGATCGGAAGGCCGTAACCAACTTGTTCCAGGTTGTTATCTTCCTCAAGTCCAAACGAGTGAACCATTGTAAGGCGGGCCTAGTCAAGCTATATTGAAATAGCTGCATAAGGAGTTTGGGCTCATTCCCATGACCGCTTAACTTGCCTGCGCATAGTCTCAGATGGGCGACGGAATCCCCACTTCCATCATACTTTGGAAATCGGGCATCTTGAATTTGGGTGGCCTTAGATGATCGGGAAAGAAGCATAGTTCATCATAAGATGTCTCACTGAAGGCGTCATGACCTTGTAGGCTGCACAGGAACTCTTTTAATCCTTGTATTTTGAGATCGAGGGGATTCAGGTTTTCCTTCTTTGATGTAGCAGTCAACAGGATGGTTTCAGGGTTATCTTCTTTTCCTTTCTCGATGTGCACCGCTTTAGGGAGTTCCTTATTCTTCCCTATATTGTCAGTTTGCAGGATAACCCTTGGCAGGGTAGCTTCAGTTTCTTTGGAGTGGGATGTTGAGGCTGAAATATTTACAGTAGGTCCTTAAAAGGCTATCAATTGTACAAGCTTGAACATCTCGTCAATTTTTGTCTTCATTTCGTTCACTTCCTCCGTGTCACCGGATTATTCTGTTGATTAGGAGTATTGCCTTCACTTGTCATTTGCACTACTCGTTGTCGAGTAAAGACTAGTATTCGGAGTATAGAAGGCACTTATGTTCCTCTTTTTCCTTTCTTGGGAGCAATGGTGACCTAAAAATGCAAGCAGATCTCACTAAAACTATTACTAGTCTTTTGTGAGACTAGGGGGAAACAGAAAATAAGAAAAACAAGAAAGGGGTCATATGTTAGTTTCTGGATGGGGAAAATTTTTATGCAATGCATGACTTAGGGATGCCCCTGCGTTTTGAGGGAGACTAAGCATAATGCTTTAGCTCAAGCTTTGGAGATAGGGCCTTACCCGAATTATGCAATACTATACTTGTACTTGTAGCCATTCATTCATTCAACAGAAATAACAATTTCATTGAGATGAACTTCTTTTGTACATGGAATATTTAGAAGTACATTGAAACAGGGAAAGGGGAACATTTTCCTTGGGACTTTCACCCATTTTCCTTGGAACATTTTTCTTTTACATTCGAAATCCTAAACTACTCTTGAGTCTCGGATTCTCCTTCTTACATGGAGGTCGGTGAGAGGCCTTGATTTTGGATTGCTCCTTGTCTTCTTGGCGGCCATATTTCCATGAGTGAAGAGGGATTAGGGTCCTTCTTTATGAGATGACTTTGATGCATGCCATGAATCCTTAGGGTCTTTTGGTACCCTTAGGAGTTTTGATTGACTTGATTTGAGCGAGAAGGTCTTTGGACTTTTCTTTGGGGGTTAATCAGATGCATGAAGATGCAATGACTTGAGTTATTTTGAGAACTCTTGTCTTGAAATGAATATAGATGCATGAGCAGTTATGATGCGAAAAGATGTGTACATTACATAATGACAAAAATTAAGTAGCATAACAGCGTGAATTGAACAAAATATCAGGGAGAGTAAAATAGTGGCCCTTTCCTCCTTGGTTTTGAAATTAACACGTATGTCCTAAATCCAGCAGAGGTTCGGCTATGCATGGGGTGCTGCAAGAGCATGAGTTTGGGGGTTTACTAATGCTTTCTAAAAGCCTCGGTTCCTGAACTTTCAAACCTCCAGTGTCCACCCCCGAAAGGGTGAACTCTATCTTTGGTTGGTGTTTCGAGCGGGGGAACTATCAAGAGACTGTAAGCTGAGAAAATGACACAGTATCCGCCCACAGTCAATATACTGTTCCCCCTTCTATCTAGAAGGGTAGTAACTAGGTAATTTATGCAAAATACAAATGCAAGTGAGCGCATCAAGTGTGTGTGAAATTTTTGAAAATGGAGGAAAAGACCTAACAAGACACATCACATCCTATTCATTCATTACATTCATGGCAGTTAATTATGTATAAAATGAAATGTGAGCAAAGGTCCACCTACAAAAGAAAATGCAAGGAGTTAGTAACTTTTTGACAAACTTAATGCAAGATAAAATGGATGATCAATGCAATGAATGTATGTAAGTAACGAATACAAGTGATGACACTTATTTGAAAACTATATTGGAAAATAATGTATGTTTTGGAAACTTAGAAAAATTTGTAAAGTGGATAAAACTGGACCAAGTAATCGGAGATTCTGGGTGAGTGAAGAGACATAACAATGGCCTAACCTTCGAAGTGTCCCCAGTGGAGTCGCCAACTGTCACGCCCCGGTTTTTAACCAAGTCCTTTCGGGTCGGAAAAAAGTATAGAACTCTATCATTAGAACTCATCCTCTTAGAGAATCAAGTGTGACTAGGTTTAAACTTGGAATTGAATTAACTAAGGGCTTTTTTAGAAAAATAGGAGTCACTACCTAACTTGATTAAGGTGAGTTGGGTCACTTAAAACTAAGTATAATTCGAAGATTAAACTTAGGATTTTTTAAAAAGGTTTTGGAAAACCTCAGGGTTTTTAAGAAAATAAGTTGTTTGGCAACCTTTGAAAAGTTTTAAGCTCTTTTTAAAAATAACTCCATTTTGATCTCTCAAAAATAGAAATTTATGGTCCGAGGGTTGGTTACGTGTAGGGAAGATATCCTAAGATCATTACCTTATCCCGCAATTTCAGTACCTACATATATAATCACCTTTAATTCATTCACTTGAATAACTGGTTACTATTATCCACTTAATATCTACTTTAATATTTTGAAAATGGGGTTTAACTATCACTTTTTAGATGAATGATGCATGATGCAAGTCTTGAGAAAATGTTTGAAAACATGAAGTTTTAAAGGAATTTGAAATAAAAATCTTGAATGGATGGAGAGCTTTGGAAAGGGTACTTGGGAAGAGATAAGAGTTATGACCTCACCATTTTAAGTTGCCTATGTATCTCACTTGGCGAGAATTAGGTCATTCGTAGTTCGGGCAAGCGTTCTATAGAAAAGAGGCACATTGAGGCCATTGGAAAGTTTTGAAGACACTTTGAGATCTTTGGAAAGGTTGGAAGACATTATGTGGTTTTTGAGAAAAGAGGACTTGAGTATTTTGATTTGAAATCAGATGTTGGAATGTATTTGGAATAGAACATGAAGGTTTTGAAAGTGCTCTCGAAATGGAATTTTGAAGTGTTTGAAATGCTTTTGAACATAACTCAAGAGAGTTTTGAAAGTTCTGAAAATTTGATTATGGACTTGGAGTCACAAGAGCTCTTACGAACTTGTCTTGAAATGATTTTGAAAATAGTCTTTGAGCACCTTATAAAAGGCATTTTTAATGTTTCATTTACCTTCGAGAGGTTAGTCAATAAATAACTGAACTCCTTTAAGGTAATGAGTTTTGAAAACATGTTTAGAAAATGGGCTAGAGACTTTTCTTTGATTTTTTAAAACGTTAGGGTTATAGAACCCTTTTTGAATTTCTCACCCGCGCTTGATCAATCCTAATCATGGAAAGATTAGGGTTGCTTCAAGAATGCGATGTTTGGAAATCGTTTTAGAAAAGAGCTTTGAAAAACACTTAGGGTTTTGGAATCTGAATATGGACAGCCTTGAAGGTTGTACTTAACATGTCACTTTCCTTAGAATCCCTTAACCATAAAGGATATAGGACACTTTAGGATTGTGAGTTCTTGAAAACATTTTGCAAATAGTTTTTTGAAAAATGTTAAATGTCTAGCCACTTTAGTTGAGACAAGCTTAAGAGAACTTCTTAGAGACATAGAGTGTGGGGATACTCGTAAAGGTTTTGGAGTTCATTTTTGAAATCTTAAGAGAGTGGGATGCTTTGAAAATATGTTATGAAAATGGTTTTTGAGTTTAAGATTATTTGAAAAGAAGTCTTTGAATTGGGACCTTGAAGCCAACTAACCTAGGTTGGGTTAGGGTTAGGGTGACCTATGATTAACTAACTTGGATTAGGTTAACCTAAGGTTAAGGTAGCCTAAGATTAACTAAATAGGGCTGGGTTAACTTAAGGGTGAGATGATCTAGGGTTAACTAACTTGAGTTAGGTTAACCTAGGATTTGGTTGTCCTAAGGTAAGGTAAACTAGGGTTGACTAACTAAGGTTAGGTTAACCTAGGGTTAAAGTGACTTAGGGTTAACTAACTAAGATTAGGTTAACCTAGGGTTTGAATAACTAGGATCAAGTTAACCTAAGGTTAGGAAGTGGTTTTGACAAGTGGTTTTGGAAAGGTAGTTTTATACATGAAATTTGAAAGTATGCTTTGAAAATCATTTTTTGAAAGCCACTCAACTAAGTGTTGGGCTCTTATGGTTGATATTTGGAAACCACTCTCAAGAGAGAGTTGCTTTGGAACCATTTCACCCACAAACTCAAGAGAGTAAAACTTGTAAAAATCAATATTGAATAGATAGTTTTAAAGACTTGAAAGTTAGAGAGAATGACCTTTTGAAAATTGACTTTGGGAGGGAGGTTTTGGAAAACCACTTTTAACAAGTTGAAGACCACTCCAAAGAATAAGGGTTCACATGGTTGATTTGAAGGAAATTACTCCAAAGAGGATTCCATGGGACCATTCCAACCTCAATATCCTAGAGAGCAAAACTTCTAAAATAAAGATGAAAATGATGGTTTAAGAAGCTGATTTTTATGCAAGTTGAAGAGAGTGCAATTTTGAAAATCCTTTTTGAAGGGAATTATTTTGAAAACAATTTTAAAGAGAATAGAGCCAACTCCAATGAACTAGGGTTCATATGATCAAGATAATGGGGAGACCACTCAAGAGGGGGTTCTAAGGGACCATTTCAACCACAAAATTCAAGAGAGTAAAGCCCTTGAAAATCAACATAGAATAAGGGAGTTTGAAAGCCATTTTAATACAATTTTGAAAAGCAATAAAATGTAGAGTTGTAAAATGAAGTCATGGGACTTAAAAGAGGGTTTTCTAAAGGGTAGAAATTAAGGGTTTAACCTAGGCTTCAAGGAACCAACTCTAGGACCATTTTTAGGAAAACATTCGAATATAGAGGTTAAGAATGCCATAGAAATAGAGATAGTGAAAGCTTTAGAAAAATGAAAACACAGTCAAGCATGCAAAACATGAACAAGATGATTATATGCAAAAGGGTCATGAAATCATACAAGGCTAGAGGCTTCACCACATAGTAAAGTGCTCTAAAGCCACACCATTTTAAAGTAGGTTTGTGAGAAGTTTCCAATATGGTGGCTCTCACAAACTTTTCTCTAAACATGTACTAAGAGCTTCCTTATTTCAAGCATGTAAGAAAGGGGGGTAGAAAATGGGGATTACAATATAGAATAGCCTAAGTAGTCTAGGAGGGAGAAGAGAGGAGTGAGGATTTCAAGAATGTAAAAGGAATAATACTTTTTGCCTTTAAACACTCTCTAACCTCCATAGATGTCTTGACTTGAGCTTGAATACCTTTAAAGAGGCTTGAAGGGGCTGGAATGAGGTCTTCTATGGCATTGAAGGCTATATTGGTGTAGTGTATGAGTTAGAGGGACATGGAATCTAACATAAGTGTTTGAGGTGTGGAATGTATATAGGAATTCAAGGTTTTGGAGCAATTTTAACAAAGCTTCCCTGTCAAATTCGATTCTGGAATATGCGAAGGGGAAGACTTGTATTTATAGGCAAATCTAGAGAGACTTGGAGCATGTAGGACATACGCTTGGGCAAAATTTGCCCTGGTGCATGTACTGTTCCATTGGCAGAATGCCATGTGGCAGTCACTGCACTGGCTAAATCTTAAGGGCTAAGCAAAGTTTGATCGATCTTATCAAAATTTGGACACATGTAGCATACGCTCTGTTGTCGGGAGTGTTCATTTAAACTTTATCTCGATAATTGTGCCAACCAAAAAGGATTCAGGAAAATCAGTAACGTTCACGGTGTTCCCCTAGGGTTTCTTATGAACTTTTTAGTTTTTGGAAAGCTTGAAAGGTGTTCGGAAGAATGAGATATTGTCTCAAGAAGTGTGTATGAAAACACATTTTTGCGGAGCGTCTGTGATACGCTTTGCGGGGGTTCAAAAGTAGCCACTTATGTGCCACATGATCGAGCCCTTTGGGAAGGGATCTCTCTGATCGGACTGTACCAGTGAAAAGTGCTCTAGAAATACTTTTAGCAATTTCCTAATTTATGCATTTCTCAAGTCGTTTGACGGTGCATTATAATAAGGGAATTGGAGAAAAAGTCAATATTGGCGGAGCATCTGTGAGATGCTCTAGGAATTATTAAAAGTGGCAGTCTTCGAGCCATGCGATAAGGGGCTTCGAGAAGTGATCCATCCGATCAAGCCGTATCGATGGAAGGACCTATGGACGAGCTTTTGGGAATTCCCTAGTTTACATATTTCTCAAGTCATTTGACAGTGCGCTATAACTAGGGAATCAGGAGAAAAGACAACCCTAGCACAGTGTCTGTAAGACGCTTTAGGGGGACTTTTGTTAAGTTGGAAGTGTTTGGAGTCGTGAGGTTGACTTTAGGTTAAATAGGGGTGTATGATGGGACCCGCCTGTTCAATACCCTAAGGCCTGTGTACTTTCGGGATACGTTTGGGCTGCTATAGGTAAAATAGTCATTTCAACCAGATTTGGTTGAGTAAGGTCAAGGGGTTAGAGCGGCGTGTTAAGCGTGCCAGACTGTTTAGGGACAATCTCGGAAGAGTTTTTCATTGTCTGATGGGATTTGTACTATGCTGGGGCGTTCAGGGGCAAAACGGTCATTTTAACTAGAGTTTACCGGAATGGGACCAGGATTGGACAGGATGGCGTGTTGAGTAGCCTAACTGTTTAGGAATACTTTGGAGAGGTGGACTTACCGTATTGAGAGATTTTGAACTTTCTCAATACGTGACTTGAGGCCGAAGGCGCAAGTTTGGTCTTTTTTCATCGAGTCGGGCTAGCAGGCGCCAGTGTTGACCTTGATGTTGGTTCCCAAGACTGCCCGGTTTCGAAAAACTACCTGTGCGGTGTTAGTCCCTGAGATTGTTTGGTCTCAGAGAACTACCTGTATGGTGTGTTGGTTTCTGAGAATGCATAGTCTCAGAAAAGCTACCTGTGAGGGTGGTGTTGGTCTCCGAGAACGCCTGGTCTCGGAGAACTACCAAATGTTGGATATTCTACATTGGCGAGCTAGCAGGTGCTAGAAGTGAACCATCTGGAATTGTATAAAGTGTTGGTCCTCGAGATCACTTGATCTCAGGAGTCTTCCTAGATGGCATTGGTTTCTGACGCCGCCCGGTCTCAAAAAGCTGCCTGGAGTGCCTAAGGGTAAGATGGTCTTTTAAGCTTCAATTGGGCCTTGTGAGCTGGAGAAGCAACCAGCTGATTAGATTGGAATTTGAGAGAGCCATCTTTGGCCCGTATGAGTTATGATGTTTAGAAACTGGATCCGATCGGATCGGAGATTACCAAGCTAGCAAAAATGGGGTGTTTATAGTTTTAAAATAAGAAAGTTTCATTTTAGGAAAGTGCCAAATTAAGAAAGTTTTCGACTTAGGAAAGTATCAAATTAGGAAAGTGTTGATTCTAAGAAAGAGTCAAATTTGGAAAGATTTAGAATTTAGAAAGTTTTAGAATTTGGAAAGATTGAAATTTAAAAAGGTTTGAAATTAGGAAAGGTTAGAATTAGGAAAGGTTTGAATTAAGAAAGATTTATTCTTATTTCCTAAAGTAGAAGATTAGATTTTATTTCCAAAAATTGATGATTTGTTTTGGTTTCTAAAATTGGAGGATTTGACTTAGTTTCCTCATTTGAGAGATTAGATTTGATTGGAAGATAGGAGTTAGTTTCCTAAATTTGAGGATTAGATTTGACATGGAATTGGAAAGGTTGAATTTTGAAAATCTAGAAATTGGAAAGCTATGATTTGGTGTGGAAAAAGAGATTTTGAAAATTTAGGAGTTGATGTAAAAGATAGTTTTTGAAAACCTATAATTTGAGGCAAAAAAGAAAATCATGCTCTAGGAAAGGGAATTATGGTTTCTTAATCATAGAACCTAGGGATTGACTTGGACCCTAAAAAAAAAAGAGTTTTGGAAAGAAGATCTTTAAAAGGAGCTTTTAAGAAAGATTTTTTAAGGGAGTTAGAAAGAGTGTTTTTGGACGAAAGTTTAAAAAGAGTTTTTAGAAAGTAGATTTTTGAATAGAGTTTTTGGAAAGAAGTTTGAAAAACAATTTGGAAAAGGGCTTGAATTTGGACTTTTGAAATCTTTTGAATGTCTTACTTTTCTAAAACGATTCTAATCATGAAAAGTTTAAAACCATTCTAAGTTGGTGGTTTTGAAAACAACATAGATTTGGAATATGGACCAATATGATCACATTGAATATCACACTTTTCTAAAACAACTCTAACCATGGAACGGCTAGAATCATCTTATGATTGTGGTTTTAATAAAAAAACAATTTAGGATTTGCACCAAAAATATAGATCTTGATGGTCACAATGACTATAACGCTTTCCTAAAACAACCATAACCATGAAATGGGTAGAATCATTTTAGGAATATGATTTTAAAGACAAGATTTTGAATGCCAGTTTTGAAAACAATTTTGAATGGATGAATGAATATGACATGCATAATGCAAGTAGGGTCGTGAACAAATAAGGTTAGGCTTCATCACATAATCAAAGGGGTTGAGCCCATACCATTAAGGGTCGAATTTGAAAAAAGCCCCCGACATGGTGACTTTCAACAATTCTTCCTAGGCATGAATTAGGAAGTTCTTTGTTTCAAGCATGCAAAAAAGGGAGGTAGAAGATGAGAGATTAAAATAGAAAAAATCTCAAGTGGGTTAGGAGGAAGAAGAGATAGGGGGAAATTACATAAACATAAATTAAAAGCCTACATTGTCTTCTTCTTGCTTTGCTTGCTTTGTTTGCTTTGCTTTACTTAGGCTTTAAGAATTTTGGAATTGCAGCACCTTGAGTCTTCTATGGTGACTTTGGAGGCTTGTATTTAAGTGTATAGAGTGTATAGATGTTAGGGTTTAAGTGTATGGAGGCTAGGGTTTGAAGAGAATGGATGAATAAATATGACATGCATAGTTTTCGTAAATTTGCTTCCTAAAAACACTTTTTAAAGATTTACTTTTCAAAAAATCCTTGTCTTGGGAGTCCAAGTCAAAACCCTAGAATCCATGATTAAGAAACCCTAATTCCTTTCTTAAAAATATGACTTCCTATTTTGACTCAAATCATAGATTTCTAAAGCTCTTTTTGTACATAAAATCATAGATTTCCAAATTCAAGATTTTCAAAACTTAACCTTTCCATTTCTATATCAAATCAAATCCTCTAATTTTAAAAACAAAATCAAATCATCTATTTTTGGAAATCAGATTCAATCTTTAGCTTTAGAAAATAAAAATCGAATCTTTTCTAATTCCGTTCTTTCCTAATTTTAAACTTTCAAACCTTTCCTAATTTTAAACTTTCAAATCATTTTAAGTTCAAATCTTTTTAAATTCAATACTTTCCAAATTCAAATATTTCCAAAATCAATCCTTTCCTAAAAAAGAAACTTTTCTAAAATGAAACTTTCTTAAAATAGAACTTTCCTAATTTGAAACTTTCCTAATTTGGAACTTTCCTAAAATCAAACCTTTCTAAAATCAAACCTTTCTATTTCAAGTGCATGTTCCAACTCTAGGTTGTATAAACCCTGGGAGGCCAAGCCTTAGTTCAACCCTAACCCTAAGTTAGGAAGATTCAACTTTTTTCTAAAACTCTTTTCTAAACCAAGATGGTTTTCAAATCCTAGTTCAAGTCATGATAATTTCAAAGCTCAACTTAATCTTTTCAATTCAAAGTTCAATTTCCAATCTTCTATTCAATGTTTAAATCAAACTCTTTTCAAGTCAAACTTTTCAAAGACCCCAATGCATCTTTTCAAATCAAACAATACATCAAAATATCTACTTTCAATTGGACCTCAGTCCAAAGACTGACCTGATCCTAACAAATGGATACATAGGCAACTCTCATGAGTGCAGTTGCAACCTTTTGTAAGTTTTTAATTTTCACAACCCTTTTCAAAATTTCAATTCTTTGTTTCTAAATCAATCTCTTTTCAAGTTCTTTTCATGCACTTGCATATCATCCATCGTGTCAAACCTTTTTTTCAAAATTCTCAAAGTGGATATAATTAGACATTAGATAATCAAGATTATAAATGAGTAAACTTAGGGTGAAAAGGCATGTAAGTACTGCAAGGATGGGATAGGGTGATAGCTTAGTGCATCTTTCCTATATGTAATCAATCTTCGAACCTAGAATCACTGTTTTCAAAGACAAAAAAAAACGAAGTGATTTTCAAAAATGGCTTAAAATCTTTCGAAAGGTTACCAAATAACTTGTTGTCTCCAAAAACCCTCTCTTGAGGGAGTTTCTCTAAAACCTTTTTGAAAACCCTAACTTTAATCTTTGGATTGCACTTAGTTTTAGGTGGCCTAACTCACCTTAACAAAGTTAAATGGTGACTCCACATCTTTTTTAAAAGCCCTCATTCAAATCAATTTCCAATTCAAACCTAGTCACACTCGTCCTTCTAGGAGGATGAGTTCTAACGAGAGAGTACCATGTTTTTCTCACTTATTTTCTTGTGTGCAAAAAATTAGAGTGCAACAAATAGCAAAGTGGGCAGTGGAGTTGGGCGAATTCGACATCAAGCACTAACCTAGATGTGCGGTAAAAGGTCAAGTACTTGCTAATTTTATTGCCGAATTTTTTGTTGAACTGCCGCAGGAAGCCAATCCAACACACACTGCCCAGCTACCAGAAAACAATCTAACTATAGAGCTCTGGAAAATTGTTGATCATTGGAAGCTCTTCATGGATGGAGCATCCAACGATAGGGGGATGCTAGTAGGCATAATCCTAATTATACCGGGTGGCATGGCAATTGAACAGGCTATTAAACTGGAGTTCACTGCATCAAACGAGTTAAGGTAGAAGGCTCTACTTGCCGAACTGCGCTGAGCTATAGAGCTAAACATTACCGAGATAAGCATTTACTTAGATTCACAGCTGGTAATAAACCACATCTTAGGAGAATACGCGGCAAAGAACAACATGATGGCATAGTACCTGGCAAAGGCACAAGAACTACTGAAGAAGTTTAGCAAGTACAAGTTATATCATATTGGCCTCAATAACAACGCACCTGCTGATGCCCTGGCAACACTTGCAGCAACATTGAAGTCGGGCTTAAAGAGAATAATTGATATTGAGGCCTTGGCTAGCCCGAGCATCTTTCGAGAAGAGGAGCAAGCATTGGCTATAGAAGAGCTAGTATTGTCTTGGAAGGATCCAATCATTGCTTACCTTGACAAAAATGAACTGCCTGAAGACAAGAATGAAGCTAGGAGAATAAAGCATAAATCCTTGAAGTACTGGCTGTCACCCAGCAATGAGCTATACAAAAGATTTTTCGCAGGCCCTTATTTATATTGTGCTCATCTAGACAAAATGCAGGGCATTTTGTTTAAAATTCATGAAGGAATATGTGGAAGCCATATCGGCGGAAGGTCACTCGCCTACTGAGCAATCTCACAAGGCTATTGGTAGCCTTATATACAGAAAGATGCAGCCTAGTACGTACTGAAGTGAGAGGAATGCCAGAAGTTCTCACCATTAATCCACTAATCAGTTAAGGATCTCATAACTATTACCAGCCCCTAGCCTTTTGCCCAATAGGGATTGGATATAGTCGGCCCCTTACCCCGAGCTCCAAGAAATAAGAAGTTCCATATCGTCGCAACAGATTACTTCACCAAGTGGGCGGAAGCAGAGCCCTTATCAACAATCAGGGAGATAGACAGGAAAAGATTTGTTTGGAAGAACATAATTACAAGGTTTGGCATACCATGTGCACTGATCTCGAACAACGACACCCTGTTCGATGGACATATGTTCAGAGGATTCTGTGACGAACTCGGAATCAGAAATTATTATTTGACACCAGCTTATCCATAGTGCAATGGACAAGCTGTAATATCAAACAAAACAATGCTAAACAGAATCAAGAAGAGGCTAGAAAAAGCTAAAGGAAGGTAAGTGGAACAGTTGCCTAGTGTTCTATGGTCTTATAGAACCACTCGAAGGAGATCTACTGGTGAAACCCCCTTCTCAATGACATATGGGGTTGAAGCAGTTATACCCTTGGAGGTCGGACTCCCCACAATCAGATTGGCAGCATTTGATACCGGGCTTAATGATCAAACCTTGGCCAAAGACCTAGACCTTTTTAAAGAAAAGAGAGAAGCGGCCTTACTTAAGCTCACTGATTATCATCAGTAACTAAGTCGATCCTGCAATAAATGGGTTTAGCTAAGAGCTTTTGTACCCAGAAACCTACTGCTTAGGAAGGTACAGGGGGCAACAAATAATCCAATAGATGGAAAGCTTGGCCCAACTGGGAGGGTCTATATAGAGTTGCATCCCAAGTCGGCGTGGGGGCATACCGGCTAGAGACTGTCGAGGAAGGGTGCCATTTACTCTAACCATGAAATGTGAACAATCTCAGAAAATTCTATTAGTAGAAATTTGACTTTGATGTTTTCCTTTATTCGTAAAAGTTGTGCATGTTCAATGAATTAATGATTGCTCAGTGACTCTGATGTTCAAAGCCACGTTAAAGTAAACAATTAAGGAAAATAAAAACCAAGTGTAAAAACTTGGTTCTGTCCAAGTTGGACAAGTCGGCCAATGAAGGTCAAATAAAAAACTAAGTATAAAAACTTAGACCTATCCAAGTAGGGTAGGTTGGCTAATGAAGGTCAAACAAAAAACCAAGTATAAAAACTTAGTCTTGTACAAGTTAGGTAGGTCGGCCGATGAAGGCCAAATAAAAAACCAAGTATAAAAACTTTGTCTTGTCCAAGTTGGGCAGATCGGCCAATGAAGGCCAAATAAAAAATCAAATATAAAAACTTGATCCTTTCCAAGTTGGCCAATGAAGGCCAAATAAAAAATCAAGTGTAAAAACTTGGTCCTGTCCAAGTTGGGTAGGTCGGCTAATGAAGGCAAAATAAAAAACCAAGTGTGAAAATTTGGTCCTACCAAAGTTGGGCAGGTAGGCCAAAGAAGGCCAAACAAGAAAAAACCACGATCAACAAATTGGTCTTACTATAATGAAGGGAGCAAAAATAGCCATAAAGGCCAAAATCAAGTAAAGCAGTAAAATGCAAAAATCTAGAAATTACTTAACTAAAATAAAGAAGCCTTCTTTCATTAAAGGAACAAAAAAAATATACAGGTATTTCAACAAAAAGCAAAAACAGAAAAAGCCCTAAAGCTGGGGCACAACATCTTCAGTAAATTTTGTCACAAGATCGGCCGACTCATTGACAAAAGGCTCAGTTGGTGGAACCCCAAGTGACCCATCTGTGGTAACAACCTCAGTCTTCTGAGTTTTTGATATCTCAGAAGCAGTAGCTGTATCCACTGGGACAACTATATCTTTAATAGTTCTGGATGCACCCTCAAGATCACCCTCCACAGCGGTCTACAGGTAATTTAAGATATCTTTCCAGAGAAGAGAGGAGCTTTCGACCTTTATCTCCTTTAGAGCCCCTTGCCAACCTTGGATGAAAATGAACTAAGAAAGATCTATCATTTGAAAATCCTAGGCATTGCCAACCACGCCCTGCTTGTAGCTTTCCTTAGCCTCAGCCTTAGCCTTGGCAAGATCGACTTGAAATCCTTCAACCTCGACCTTCACCTTATAAAGATCCGCCGACATTATGGCATTGTCACCTTCTGACTTGGAAAAGTTGGCTCTCTTCTTGTTAAGATTAGTGGTGACTTGATTCAAATAAATCTTTGCCTTCTCAACCTCTTTTGTTGTAGCAGTTCGGCCTTCTTCGTCTCTATCGATTCCTCATTGAGCTTGGAGTGCTCCTCTATAAGTTTTGTGTGCTCATCACATAGCTCAACATGCTTCCTGTCCACCTCGGAGGCTTCATCAGCTAGAATCCGGTAATGGCGCATAGCCTCCAAAGCATTGACTAAGCCTTGGAAATAACGATAACTTGTTAAAACAAATATTAAATCAACATAGCAAAAGGGAGTGAAAGTGGAGAAACTTACCACAAAGGAGTCACAGAAGGCCCCTAGGAAGATAGACATGTCATTGCTGGTTCTTAGTAAATCAATATCAACTTGCTGGAGAGCACTTTGGACCACCCCCATCACTACTTCAGTCGTGTTGATCATAGAGTCATGCGTCAGCATGCAACGACCACAGATGTCGAGATTAATGACTATGAAGTCTGTATCGTCAACTGCAGCGCTAATACTCGGACTGGGATTTGTTGGTGCAACTCTCGATTTCTTCGTAGCTGGTTCGGCAACAGTATCCTCAGTTACTAGCTTCTTCTTTATTGATCTCATCACCATCTTTTTCTTCTCAGGTTCAGGGGCCCTAATTTCCACAACATGGGGAGGAGGGTGTATAAATTTTACAACACCAGCCTCCGACGTCCCTAACTTTCTAAGTTGCTTCACAGCCTTCTTAAGCATTAATTCCTTCAGATTCATCCTGTCAGAAGAGTCGAAGTCTAAAGACAAAAAAAAGACGAGTTTCCATTTTCTCCCAATCTTTGCCGCAACTCGGCGATCGGGCACAATATATGAAGTCGATGTGGATGCTGAGTTGGAGGAACTTGACTGCTCAGAAGAGATATCGTGGATCGGATTACCCTCGTCACCAAAAATGTTGACCGGTTCATCAGCAAAGTTTGGAGGCAACTCAAATGATACCCAGCTCGAAAAAGAAACCCTTGAGGTCACTGGCACAACGACTTTAACAATTCAACTTCCCTACCTTCAATGGGTAATGATGTGTCAACAAGAAGATCTGTAATAGTTATTTGATCATTGAGGTGCACGCGTTCGATCGTGATTCCCATATGAATCTCCTCAAAATCACTAGCCACACCCTCCTCTGCTAATTAGGCAATCACTCCCGTAAGAACTCCTGAAAGTAGATGTGAAGGAAGAAACCCGAAGTGGTAGTTTAGTAGAATATGGGGAGTCCTTGTAATATCACGAAACCGACCTTCACCCCAGTAGTTCAAAACCTTATGCTGGTCATTCAAATTGACTCCCCACATCGTCTTCTTCGTACTCTTCTTATCGAACTATAAAAAAGCCAAAACAAAGCATATTAGAAGTGTATAAGTTAATATGCCCTAAAAGAGAGAGGTCGACACAAACCTAATTCTTTGGGGGCTACAACATCATACCGATGGCATCTGGTCAGCGAGAAGATTGCCAAATTCTTAGGGGCCACAAACCCAAACTCTGACATCATCTACACCATTTCCCAAAGATGGGAGGCATTTCACTATTTCTCTACTCTTGTCGGTCGCCTTAAGATAAACTTTTTAGCTATCACCCCTGACCATACACAGATTATACCAGAAGTTAAGCTCCGCAATGCCTAGGTTAACACCCAGGATTCGGTTCAGCTCTAGCATCTCTATGACAATCCTATAAACATTTGAGTGTACTTGGGACGGAGACACGTTATGGTGATGGAGGAATTTTGCTAAAAAAGGGTGCAAGGGAAACCTAACGCCGCCCTCTACAATAGTGATCACAGGGAAGGGTATCCCTTTCTCAGTCTCTTCCATCCTATAGTAGTCAGGGGCAACTAACTTTAGGCTGACTTGGTTAGCGATCATATACCTAGTTTTAAAGGCAACGATAGCTGCTGGACTACCCACAAGCTTCCTGAGACGAGTCGCCATCAGCAGATGACCAAAAAAAAGAAAGGGCAGAAAAAAAGAAGACAAGGTTAGAGGAACTTACAGTGGTAGGGGCAAGACCGCTCTCTCTTAAACCGAAATCTCAAGCCAAACAAGGATGATGAAGGTGGGTGGAGAGCCGTCTATTTTATAGCATACATTGCAGCCGGTTCAGAGGTTGAGAAACAATAGCAATCACATCATTCAGCCCAACCATCACCACGACAATCAATTCGTCGCAACCCTTCAGTTACAAAGCCAATGCAAGGTTGCCATGTGGTGCATGAACTCTCGAAGCAACTGGAGATGAAGGGACGAGTCATAAAAGCAAATCTCAACCCTTGTCCCCCAATCAATCCAAATGGGGCGCAAGAGTTGGGGGCAATTGTGGGCTTAGTAAGAGCCAAGCCCAAGACAAAAGAAAGACTAGCCCATGGAGGTCGACCTAATACTATCGACCTAGAGGTCCGAACCTGTGCCTACCCTAGGCCACTTCCCAATAGGGCTGGCCCAAGGAACTCTGATCCAAAAACTATAAAGATTAAAGGGTCTAGAAGATACAAATTTCTCTTCTAAATGAACTAGGACAAATAAAGGATAAATCAAATATATTGTAAACTAACCCAAAAGGGAAGACTCTTAGAAGTAGATTGATTCCCATTTTCAAAGGGAACATAACATTTCGAAAACTATAAATACTCAATGTACTAAAGAGGTAAGGTACGTTCACTCGACTTCAAGCTCTCAATATTATAGTTCGATTCATTGTGATTAAGCTCGTTAACTTAATCATCAGAGTGCCTTTGGTTCAAAGAGGGTAGACGCATTCTCATTGACTTCTTCTCTTGCAGGTAGTTCGTGCTCGTCAATTTGGTTCGCACATTGAATCAGGCCTTCTTAAAAATCCCACTTATATTTACTATGTATTTTAATTTCTTAAAATAAACGAAAATATGGTAGTTATATGAACGAGTAACTAAATTAGTGTTACAGGGTAGCTCCTGCTCTTAAATTAAAAAATGTAAAGCATCTGGTTCTTTTAAGTGGTTTGATATAGTTTTGACAAACATCAAACTTAATTACCCAAAGGTCAACATTGAAGAATTCTGGTCCGGTTGGTGGAACAGGGTTGTGTGGATTGTGTGATTTTGGTGTTAACATTGGATGGGATGGGCTTTAATAACCATGACAGAACTTTGGGCCATATGGCATAGGTTTTTGTCTTTAGCTTGGGGAGAAAGGCTTTAGGATGCCTTCATATAGTTCTCCATGCTAGTTCTGTTCTCTTGATGATCCCAACTTCAATTTAGTCCTCAAAGTTAGAGACTTCATTGCTAGAGGTTAGGCAAGAAGTCTTTTTCCATTTGTTTCAAGTGGTACCGTTTAAAGAGGTCAGACCAAAACCATTTCCATGTCAAAAACTGATAGCCATAACCATATGTGGTGTTGGTTTTATATAATAGAATAAATTGGAGTCCTTTCTTGTGAGCTGTGTATGGGCTTGTCTACGGGATCTTCCTTCCGTTTTCTTATCTGCCCTTAGTAGTTGTTTTTTCCTGTTACTATTTCACCCATAAATCCACGAGTATATGCGGACATCTCACCCAAGCCACATTGAAAGTTGGGGCGATGTGTTTGAGAAAGATAAAAAAAGAAAAAGAAAAAGAAAAAAATTGACTCATTGAAAAACTTTTAATTCATTGAAAAGCTTAGAAAATAGAAAAGTGACACAGTATTTTATTAAGATAATAAGCACTCAATATCAATTTAAAAAAAAAAAGAAAGGAGGAGGATCAATGTTCTTGAATATGCCAATTAGTTATTGAAAATTAATTACCAATTTTCACAAAGCAAATTCGGTCTTTAGAATAAAATTGGAGGTTTGAAATGTTAAAATTGGCATAGGTTAAAGCCCAAGTGAAGCCCTGATTAAGCCTATGCAAATCACGGCCCAGACCGCCCAAAACTAGGAATAATAAGAAAAATGATTGGGCTAAGCCCACAGAAAATAGTGCAGCCCTGGATTCTTTCCTGTTAGCCCGTTACAATGACCACTACTATAACATTACATTTACAGTGGTCAATTACAGCCTAATCAGTAGTCTCTTTCCCATTGTTGTGAAAGGTCTTCGTAGGTTTTCCAAAATTTTCCGTTCGAAGAGAGAAATGGCCGACGATGCAAACAGAACTGTATGTAAATCTCTCTCTCTCTCTCTCTCTCTCTCTCCTTTTATGTGTATGTATATAGTTTGAGTTTGAGTTTGAATGTTTGATTAGATGTCGTCATTTGTTGGTACTGAATTTGTGAGCAGGCGTTTCTGGAGATTCAAGCTCGCATGATTGAAACTACTGGGAAATTGAAGCAGGTAATAGTCTCTACAAATTCCTATACGAGTTTAGATGTATACAAATAGACATACAACTGTGATATTAGTTCTTGATGCTGTAATCCTCCCATACCTGATTCAGTGCCACCTTTATGTATGAATCTGAAGCTGTCTATCAGTCTCTCACTCACACAAAAACACACACACACACACACACACACACACACACACACACACAGAGACACACACATGCACAAAGACACATACACACATAGATAACGCTCACCCTTTGTATAAATTTTATGTTTTTATTATAATTATATTCTGCTGGCTGTGAAGTGGGAAATGTTTTGGTGTCAGTGTGTGACTTGTACCTAAATGATTATATTGATTGTGAATAAAATTGTAAATTTTGATCCAAATTGGAGGGTTCTGAACTTGAGATGCTGATGGTTGTGAGAAAGATGTTATTGCTGAGGATATGATAGAGGAGAAAGGTATTTCCCCTGCCGAAGATCGATGAAGAACTGAATTTGGATTCTTAAGCAACATATTGTTTGATAAGAAAATAGGAACTGCTAGTTTTGTTGGGAATTAATTCAAGATGGGAATCTTTCTGGGAGAATATATATGTCACGTGCTTGTGTGTCTCCTATATTTATTTTTATGCTGAATTTCTATGCATAGATTGGTTCATTTGGGAACCACTGCAATTATTTGGGAAGCTCTAAGCAGGAGTCTGGTGACCGCATCCGGTCTGATCGCAATGTCTCAAACAGGAGATAGTAGACCTCCGAAGCCCTAAGTCAGAGTTCCTTGATTGCATCCGGTTGGACTCAGATGATGTCTCAAACCGGAGGTCATATACCTATGAAATCCTAAGCCAGTCCTAAGCCGGTGTTTTGCGACCACATTCGACCGTATTATGGCATCTCAAATCAAAGGTTGTATACCCCCGATGCCCTAAGCCGGTGTCTGGCGACCACATCCGACTGGATTATGGTATCTCAAGTCAAAGGTCGTATACCCCTGAAGCCCTAAGCCGGAGTTTGGCGACTGCATCTGGTTGGACTTCGATGTCTTAAACCGGAGGTCTTATACCTTCGGAGCCCTAAACTTCCCTTACCCTTGACTCCCATCTTGTTTACTTCTACATACCTTACTCTGTCTTGTGTGGCTTTTTATATTGAAATCTAAAGGGATACACAATCGAAGACTTATTTTTTGAATTTCAAAAATTGTTTGCCATATCCAATGGGATTGTAGAAAGTAAAAGAATTTTGATTGGAGTGTTTAATATCAGAATAGATGGAGATAATTATAGCTGTGTGGCCTGTGTTTGAATAACCAAAGGTGTTGCTATGTGGTGGGCCATAGGTACCTTGGGGAACTGCCATTTGTTTGGTGGTCTAGAGAGACTGCCAAATTTGTAACCTTTATGTCATCAAGATCAGCTTATACTTTGGGGCATTTGAATTTCTTCATATTGACCCTAAAATTTATTTGAAATACCTGTCCTCCTTGTGAGTACTCATAAGGACGTGTTTTATTTCTGGTCTCATCATTAACAATGATGTAGTTCAAGCTTCAAACTTGCTTTCGGTGTTAACTCATTGATAAAGTAGAACCATGCACAGACAAAACGATATGTCAATTGCTTTGACTAGACTATGGCTTGAGCACTCTCTAGAGCTTTGTGTGTGTACTTGTTTGTGTTGATTGTGTGCGCTCCGTAGACTTACCTGCAATTGCTTTTTGGAGCCTCTAGGCAAACTTTCTATCATATGTTGTGTAACATCTTATTATTTTTGGTTGTGCCACGAGGGCTTTGGATAGTGGTGACATCCATAGAGTTGTAATATCCACTATCCCCGCTTATCGTCTGCCTCCCTTTTCCGCTTTTTAGCTTCTATTAAGAATATACTTTTTCTCTTAATTCAACAATCCCTCTCTTCTGATCAAAGGGGATGGCAACATTCTCCCCACAAAATCACCTATGTCTTATATGCATATGTTTGATTGCTTTGACCTATCGTTTGAAACCCAAGGAGTTTAGGCATAAGCATCTTGAAATTTAAATTGGTCTTAAATTGCAAAAAGTAAAGGAGAATACCATACTAAGAAGGGATAACAAACATAGAATGTGTTCACTCAGTTGATTTTGGAGAAAATACACAAGGCTCAACTTATTTCATTAAAGAAAGGGTACCTATTTTTGATGCAATCTATTTTGTTAAACCTTTATAGACCTATCAAAGATTGATGAAATTTATATGAAGCCTAAGGACATATTTTAACAAGGAATAAAATATAACTTGATTTAAGGATAGATTGGATGGCTATAAATGGTTACAAAGAAGTGATGAAATGCTTAAATGTTGCCATATAGGTTCGTGTCTTCAGTCAGTTAAAATTTTCATGGGCAATCCTTCGTGTTACATCAAGATTTTTTTGTGAAAATCCTTATTTTTACATCAAAGACAAAAAAGTTGTATCACTCTAAGTGTGCTCAATTTTAGCAAACAAAGTGTTACTTGAAATAATTTATGAAAGATTTTGTTTATTTATTATTTACACTTTTAAGACTTAAGTTCCTAGTTTTCATTAGGAAAAGAGAGTTGAACTCTTGACCTATATTACGCGGACTCTTCTAAAATGTATGAAGTAATCGTGTTAGACGCTCGACACTTAGACTCCAACACTTGAGTAAGGATATGAGTATGGACTAAGAAGCATGGACACTTCTACGAAGGTGTTGTGTCCGACATGAACACTCCCCCGACACTTGTTGGACACGCATCTAAACCTCACTATTATTTTTATTTTTATTTTTTTATAATCGGACACACTTTAGACACTAGAGGGACACATGTATCCATAACTTAAACCCACATCCTAAATCACATTGCAAGTTTGAAGAAATTTACTGGGGATCCAATTGGAAAATAGAAATAATGTGAATTTATACTTAATTTAATGTTTAAGTTATGGAATATATAATTTTTAATTTTAATAAATTTTTTCTTGCAATTTTTTTTGCTTTTTTTAATATTAAAATATTCATATATATGACATATAAGAAATATATAAAATACATATTTTTGTGTTGTTCCCGCCGTGTTGTGTCCTACATTGTTTTTTAAAATTGTTGTGTTGACATGTCATGTCATGTCTGTGTTCATGCTTCTTAGGGTATGAATATGTGTCTGATATATATTATAGCACAATCATTTAACAAACATATTGAGTAATTTGAGGTCCCATATAAATATGCACAAAATATGAAATGCTCTATGGCATCTTTGTAAACACTCTTTTATCTTAGAAAAAAAGTATGTTAAGAAGTATAAATATTTTATCTTCATGTGTCCTTGGACATAGGAATTAGAAAAATTTGACTCTTAGACAGCCGACAGCATTCGACACCCACACTTGAGTTCATATAACAAAGCTCTTGATCAATGGGTTTGCGAGGTACTTTGGATACCTCTCGTTGCTACAAGGAGTGGTGTCAACTTAATTGGAAAACTGAAGTCCTGATTTGTTTCTGATGGCTAGAGTACACTAACCTCTTTGGTAGTTTCTAAGAATGACAATGATCTCCTTATGGGAATCTTAAATTCCATTAACCTCCCCTATCAAAGTTTTCAGCTACGTGTTGTTAATGGAAAGGGTTGTTTTACATTTTTACCTTCAAATCTTCTTTGTATTTTTCGTATATCTAAAAGTTTTATTTCCTTCTGAGTCCCTCTATCCTTATAATTTTATACAATTTTATGTGAAATGCAAATGTAGATTTTGAAAATTTGTTGAAACATGGTTTCATTCACCTTAACACAATTTTTGTAATATCTTTTTTTTTTAATACAATTGCAAGATTTTATCTTAACACATAGAAAGAGGCTATTTTACCTCACTTATTATCATATCATGATAAGTTTAGTATTTTTACATATTGTACAGTTTCATCTTTACAAAAGTAGAGATTGTTCACCAAGTGAGCTTGAAAGCCAATCACGCCTTTCAGAGTGTTTATATTTACTCTTGATGACTTTTTTGTACATCATTCTTTCAATAGCTCCATTATACTTGTATTTGACTCAAGTGTTGGAATTGCTGTAGTAATTGAATATGTTGAATTCTTACAACCTTGAGCTATTGTGTACTTTAAAAAATGAATCGAAGCCATCTTTGATCTTTTGAGCTACAGATTTCTTTGTTGACATAATTCTCTTGGAATCATCTTTAAGCCTATTTCTTTATCTCTTGCTACATATTTCATTGCTAAAGTTTCGTTTCTGAATACGAAAACACAAGTATCTTTATTTGTGCAAGTTGAATTGAGAAAGGGGGGTGATTCATTTGCAAAATGAAAAAAAACAAATTAGCAATAAATGAAAGAAAAAAAAAAAGGAAAAAGGGAAGTAAAAGTGAAAAAAAAGAAAGGTTGGTTGTTAAAAGAATATCAAATCAAATCAAATGAAATAGGAAAATTGAAAGTATGTATTCATTGATCAATTCATGCCTTGATCACATATATTTTGAATCTTTTATCCTTTTTTTCTCGTTACCTTATACCTCATGACCAAGTTACAACTTGAACAAAATCTTCGAGGATTTGATGTGTATGTTGCTTGTTCATTCACTTCGTAGAGAATTCACTTGTCAGTTGCTTGTGTCATTTTAACATTGAGTATTCTTTCATGGAGTTATGCCAAGTCATCTCTTACTTTATATATTCACTATTCACGTCATTTCTTTATGATTGTGTCTTTTGATTTTACATTATATTTACTCTTTTGTAACGACAATCGGTGTGAGATGTCTATGTTCTTTCGTTTTGAAAGAATATCCAGTAAGAATGAATAAAAGATTAAAGAATATATATGTGTTTTTATGTTGTAATACTTTTCTTATCATGTAATGATCACACACACACAAAAGTCTCATATGTTGTTCTAAGACATTATCTTGCTTGTGTATTAAAATGCAAGATAGGCAAAATATACTTGTGTCTTGATACATGTAATACTTTTTCTCATTATCCTCACTAGCAGAACACATTTTGATGTTTGTAGGTACTATTACTGAAATCCTCACGAGACACCATTCGTCCATTAGGGAAAACTTAGGGGTTTAAAGGTTTGGTGCATATGTTAAATGCACTCGTGATCCTTATGAAAGTGAAGCATATCTTTATAAATATATTTATTGTTTTGCTAGGGACTAGCAAAAGCTTAGTTAGTGGTGTGATTATCCTCGAAAAAGTACAAATTGGAGTCCCTGATTGTAAGCTATTGTTAGTAATTATTTACATATTAGTATCATTTTAATATAATATTAGTTTTTCTTTTATGTTTTTGTGTCTTGAGCAGATTTAAAGTTAATATCGAACAAAATGAAGCCGCCGCACACAAACATTTTTTTCGGGTGTTAATTTGATGTATTTTGTATATATATGTATTAAATAATGAGTGAAAAAATAAAATAAAATAATGTGAGTGGGAAAATAAAATAACATGAGTGAGAAAATTAAATAACGTGAGTGGGAAAATAAAATAATGTGAGTGGGAAAATTAAATAATGTTAGTGAAAAAAATAATAAAAAAAGAAAAAATACTTTCTCAATGCCTATAAATTGGCCGGCCAAAGGAGGAAGGAAGAGAGCTTTTGAGTCCAAGAGCCTGGCGAAGGCCAAAGAGCTAGCTCCATTCAGTTTGTTTCATTCCTTAGGAGTAGATTTTTAGTTATTTCGTTAGCAATTTTTATACTTTTCAGTCTTTTATTTTGCTGTTGTGTAAGTAATTTTTCTGTATAAATATTTTTATTTATGAAGTTATTTTTCAAGTCAAGTCTCTTTAATTATTATGAATTACTAGTTTTATTCTTGGAGTCAATTGTGAAGATCGCTTGACTGAATTAGGCTGATTAATTAAGGTTTGTCTTTTTATTTCGGATTCATTTGAAAACTTAGTGTTTTTACACACGTTCGGTATATTGCATGCTTGAGCACGTACACGTATATTTTATGCACGTAATGATTTCGTGTTTTGTAAGCAAGTTTAGTTTAGAAGTAGTGTAATTAATATAGGAGTAGTATAAATGTAAAGTAGATGCTGGTTTATTTTACACTTTCCGGAAACTTGTATAATTTATGCGGGAATTCTGTCTGGTATATTTTTATGTTAGACCTATGATGAGGACTTAAGGCTCTTAATTCTAATTCGGAATGGATCGAGTTATATTCATGATAATTGACGTTTAGTTCTTTTCGAAAATTTAGACTTGTAATTGACGTTCGGTATATTTCAAAATTTAGACTTTTTGAAAACATGTGCCTTTGATTATGCTTGTCACACTTATATCCTGGCAAAGCATTACTAAGTGTTTACGAGTCGACGGTGAGGGTTTCATGATTTTAACGTCATATTCTAGTGATTGATTATTTTGAATATATCAATCTGCTAATTTATGAGGTTCAAGTAGGCTAAACGATTGACAGTTGCTAAATTTATATTGATCATTCCTAAGTCAGTCTAGTGATTAAAAACAATCTGTTTTATTTTACAAGCATTTTTGGCATGATTGTCTAGTTTAATAACTGCCGATTGTTTAGCCTACTCAGATCTCATAAATTAGCTGATGGGTATATTCAAAATAATCAATCACTAGAGTATGACGTTAAAATCATGAAACCCTCACCATTGACTCGTAAACTCTTGGCAATGTTTTGTCAGTCCATAAGTGTAACATCCATAATTAAAGACATATTTTCAAATGTTCTAGCTTAGAAACTTATTCAATTAAAATTGAAAACCCTCACCATCGATTTGCATATACCAGCTACTTTGTCAAGGCAGAAGGTATTACAAACATAATTAAAAGTCAATTTTCAAAAGGAACTAAACGTCAATTATCATGAATATAACTCGATTCACTCGACTCATTTTGAATTAGAATTAAGAGCCTTAAGTCCTTATCAGAGGTTTGATATAAATATATACCGGACAGAGTACCCGCATAAAGTATACAAGTCTTTAAAAAGTGTAGAGTAAATCAACATCTACTTGACTTTTATATTACTCTTATATTAATTACACTACTCCTAAACTAAACTTGCTTACAAAATACAAAACCGTTACGTACATAAAATATGCTTGAACGTGCCCAAGCATGCAATATACTGAACGTGTCCAAAAATACTAAGTTTTCAAATGAATCTAGAATTAAAAGACAAACCTTAATTAATCATTCTAATTTAGTCAAGTGATCTTTGTAATTAGCTCCAAGAATGAAATTAGCTGCTCATAATATTAAAAAGACTTAGACTTGAAAAATAATTTCATAAATATAAATGTTTATATAGAAGAATAACTTGCACAACAGTAAAATAAAAGACTGAAGACTATAAAAATTGCTAACGAACTAACTAAAAATCTACTCCTAAGGAATGAAACAAACTAAATGGCGCTCCCCGGCCTTTGCCAGGCTTTGAAGCTCTCTTCCTTCCTCCCTTGGCCGGCCAATTTATAGGCATGGAGAAAGTAATTTTTTCCACGAACATTATTTAATTTTTCCACTCACATTATTTTATTTAATTTTTTCACTCACATTATTTGATTTTTCCACTCACATTATTTTATTTTATTTTTTCACACATTATTTAATTTTTTCACTCACATTATTTTATACATATATATACATAATACATCAAGTTAACACTCGAAAAAAATGTCTATTTGCCCGCTGGTTTCATTTTGCTCGATTTCAGCTTTAAATTTGTACAAGACACAAAAATATAAAAGAAAAACTAATATTATATTAAAATGATACTAATATGTAAATAATTATTAATAATAGCTTACAATTAGGGACGCCGATTTGTACTTTTTAGAGGATAATCATCTCTCTCTCTCTCTCTCTCTCCTCTCTCTCTCTCTCTCTCTCTCACACACACACACACACACACACACACCGAACCACCAAGCCCCACTAACCTGAGGGTGCTAGACCATCCCACATGCGCCATTGCCCCGTTAGGCACACGCAATTTCAGCAACTATTGTCATCATTTTGCCAACCTTAATTGGAATATATGGAGAGAGAAAATTGAGAAAGAACAATTGTAAAGGATAGAAAGTAGAGAGATTGCAAAATATCTATAGTATACAAACTATGCTAAGGTCTTGCATTCCCCGAGGGGTCTAGAAACTAGGTGCATAATAATTGATTTAGGAGAGATTATAATTAGGACTTTGTTTTTTTTTGGGGTTGTTTTGTGGGTTTTGGGGGGGGGGGGGGGGGGGGGGGGGGGGGGTTGTGGGTGTGGGTGTGGTGTGTGTGTGTGTGGAGAATTTTTTTGTTGGATGGCTTGTTGATCGCCAATTACAATGACTGGGAACAACAGTAGAGTGGTGATGTATGGGGTGCAGAGATGGTGATCAAAGTTGGGGAATTCTACGGCTTTTTTGTTGTTTTTATCTTTTGTAAGGCTAAAATTGACATTTGATATTAATAAGATCACAAGGTCAAAAAATTCCATAATTGTCAGTGACAGAATGTTAACAAAGGGGGGAATTTTGCTCATAATTATCGGAAGGAGGTATATTTGTGTATAAGACATGATGGGAGGTCTTTGCCAGTGTTAGAAAACTCAAAGGACGTAAATCTAATTTACCCTATAACACGGGTCAGATACGAACACGGGTACAAACACGAGACACGACGTTTTTAAAAAAATGAGGATATGAACACGGTAGGGATATGGCGAAAATTTTATTTTTTGTATTTTATTTGCTATGTATATGAATGTACATCTACAAACCATAAAAAATATAAAGAAATTATACTAATTCAACATAAAAAAATACCATTCAATCCATAATTTAATCATGCGGTAGCATAAAACATGATGAAAACAAGTTTACAATTTAAACTTGCAATGCATTTCATTTGTGTCTAAGTGATGGTCACGTGTCCTAGACATGCTCTTTGAAAAATAAACGAACAAAAATTTGTGATGTACCAATTGTCGTGTTCGACATGTGTCTAGACATGTTTGATGAGTATGTGAAACCTTTTTAAAAGTGTCTGTGCTTCTTAGGGTCTATCATTTTTTCCTCAAGTTTTTTAAACAAGCCATGTATTAAGTCATCAGCCACAATCGCACGTACAGTGGTAGTAGTTTCTCCCTTACTATTCCATGAGCCTTGGGTGATTGAGGAAAGCAAAATTTGGTGCCCCCTCTCCAAATTTATATGACATGCTTGACTCAAAGTATGCAATGGAAAAAATCATTCGTGACCTACTTGTCTTTTCCAACCACGGTGCTGAAAATTTAATATCTATGCTTAGAATGTGAAAATTTAAATACACAAGTGCAAGTGTGGCGAAGTAGCAGTTAAAATAACTCGGTAAGAATGAGGTCGATTCATAGGGAATGGAGTTCTAAATTATGTGAAATGTCATAGTTGTGGATGGTAGGTGACAGAATTCACCCTAGGTAATGGGTTAGATACCGACTAAGCCATACTAGATACAGAAGCGTCATAGACAACTTAAGTTGGAACCTAAACTAACTGGTTTGAATTTTAACTCTTGCTGACGAGAAAAGTTGTAGAAATAATATCCAAAAGAAAAATATTTGTTTTTGAGAGATTTGATGGTTGTTAAACTAGCCTGCAAATAGAAACATATTAAAAACAGCTTTGGATCCAATTAATCTGATTACTTGCCTTTTTTGGGTTAATCAATACAGGTTTACCATCTGTCAATCGTTTGGCCTCGTTGAGCTTCATAAACCAACAGATAAAAATATTCAATGATAACTAAATACTAGAATATTACGTTGAAAACATGAATCCTCACCATCGACTCATAAACACTAGGTAATGCTTTGTCAGAGCATAAGTGTAACAAGTATAATTAAAGGCATATGTTTTTAAAGGTTCTAGCTAGATACTTATTAAATTATTATCAAAGGCCCTTACCATCGACTTGCATATACTGGCAGCTTTGTCAAGGCAAAAAGTATTGCAAACATAATTAAAAGTCTAGGATTTTGAAAGGATCTAGATTTTAATTACCAAGAATATAAAAGCAATCCATTCCAGATTAAGATTAAGAGCCTTAGGTCTTTACCAGAGTTTGAACATAAAAACATACTAGACAAAGGAGCCGCATAAAATATACAAGTCTCCGAAAAGTGATAAGTAAATCAACATACTTTACTTTACACTACTCCTATATTAATTATGATACTCCTAAACTTAAACTTGTTTATAAAACACAAAATTATTGTGTGCATAAAATATGTGTCTGTGCCCGTATATGCTATATACCGAGAGTGTGTAAAAATACTAAGTTTGCGAATAAATTTGGAATGGAAAGACAAGCCTTAATTGATCATTCCAATACTGTTACGTGATCTTCACAATTGGCTCTAAGAATAAAACTAACTACTCATATTTAAAAGACTTGGCTTTAAAGAAAATGGCTTCATAAATAAAAGGATTTATTACAGTAGAATAATAGTAAAGAAAATACTGAAATAGAAAATTAATTAGCTGAAAAACACTAACAAATTAACTAGGATCTAGACAGAAAATAAATTGAAGGAGCTCTCTACAACTGCTCCCAAACTCCCTTCCTTCCTCTTGGAACTCTTCAATTTATAGGCTTCAAAGAGTGGAGCCTTCTATTTATTTTTTTTAATCCTTTGCTCTTTGCCGACAACATCATCGCATCAATTCATTATCCTTCTTTTGCTTTGCTTGCCTTGTCGGCCACTTGTTTATTTGCTTTTCTTTCTTTTGTTTGTTTCTTTGCTTTCTACCGCGCACCTGCACACACACACACATGTATATATATTTATAGATATTATATACTTATAATATAATATAAGTATATTATAAGTATACATATGCATATGCATATACATATACATATACATATACATATACATATACATGTAATACATACATACAATAATATCACCCACATATATATATATATATATATATGTATTCTCAGTATTTTAATTATGATTCGTGTGCATGCCTGCTCTATTTTGTTCGGTTTTAGCTGTGAATCTACAGAAGACGCGGAAAACATAAAAAATACTAAAATTATATTAAAATGATAAATAATGTGTAAATAATTCCTACCAATAGCTTATAATTAGGGACTTTAATTTGTACTTTTTAGAGTACAATCATGACCCTTTGAGAGTAATTGTTAAAAAATTTGAATTCAATGCAGAGATAAATAGCAGATCTTGATTGCAACAAAATATTGGTTAGGGGAATTGCATTTAGCAGAAAAAATTGCATATGTAAATGGTTGATTGTGTTATTTGGGTTATAGGATTATACCCTAGAAAAGAGAAAGTTCTTTGCTTCACAGAAACTTTCTTTATAAGGATGATATCCTGAGCTTAGTTGCTTTTTATATAGGTGTGTTGTATTAGTACAAGTGTAGCTTGTCCCATCGTTCACGTGCTCCTAATTTCACAATTTTCTCCACCCTCTTCTCATTTCAGTTACTGCTCACTATGAAGAACTCGTGATTTGTAGGAGTGTTGGGTGATTTTGATTTATGATATTTGCTTTAATTTAGGAAGGAGTTAAAATGTGTGGAACACCAAAAAAAAGCATGGATACTTAAAAGATTAATAAAACACAACACACATCGCGTTAGCATGATAGGCATAAGTATAAGATTGACCACTAGAACCAAGTAAATATTAAAATATGGCTCAATGATGTATAGTCAAGTATCAGTTTGTATAAAATTTTTATTGTGTTTGCCTTTATGTTACTTGAATACTTTAATACCATAGCAATTTACTACTATTTTGGAATAGTATTCCAAAATATGGTACATTTACATTCCAAACCATGAATAGAGTGATCCAATGTGATTCTAACATTTTTTTCCTATTTATTTCCTTAAAAGTCACCTTACGAAGAAAAAAAATTATATATAATGAACAGAAATCTAGAGAGAATGAAGTTTTAGCTGAACAATGTGCAAAAATAACAGCCATAATGATCCTAGAAACCTGTTTTTAGATGATTAATTTGTTGAAAAAAATAGACTATATTTTATTAAATGTATAATTGTTTAAGAAAATTGCTCTAAATGTGCCTTAGATTATGTAAGTATAAGTGTTCAACTCTTCTTCGTACAGGGACACTTAGACGACCCATCGCGCCCCTATACCACACGCTTGGCTCCACGTGACAGCTTGCCGAGGCGACGTGTGCATCAAGTCAGCTCACTCACCGAGGACAGCGCGAAGAGCGATTCTTTCGAGCTAAGACATCGAGAGGCCCTCACCTATAGGTGACCTCGGGACACTTCTTCTATGGCGTTCGCCCATGGCCTCGTGCTCGGCACCTCCTGGCACGACCATGAAACTTCTTCGCCGAGCACATTTTCATATTTAGCATAATTCTCTACATAGGAGTATCTCTATAACCTAGGTTAGGAGCAGGACCTAGGAACCTCTGTGCGGGACCACAAGAAGAACAAGTGGATTGGAGGCTAGAGTTGAGGGTTCGTCGAGGGGCCTCACCCCTCCAGCCAGTCTTAGAGAGAGAGGGATCTTCAAGCAACTGACAAAATGCATTTAATGCTTGAACTGTCTGAATCACTTCCATCACCGCTGCCATTACTGCCACCTACAGAAATACAGAGTTAATATTCAGAATGTCAGCCTTTGGGAAGTTCTCAGGCTAAGGAGCCAATCAACAAGGGGCTTTGTCACAGGTCTGAAGAGCCAATCATCAAAGACCTCGACGGTCGAATAACCAATCATGGAGGACCTTCCTCAGCTATATAAATGGAGCTTTCATTCTCCATTAACAAGATATTCATTAAACATTGAATGCTCATCACCAACTCTTAGAGAATCTTTCTAAGTCTCTCCAACTCCAACTCTTTGGGACAATGCCACTCTCTCTCTTTTTGGAACCGCCTCAACTTTTTGTCCTTCACATCCGGTGGTTCTTCTCTTAGATTGCGCTTGTCGTAACTTTCCAAAGGGTTACCCTCTGCAAGTTTGACCACTCTCCCCTCACATCACTCTACACACAGATTTTAATAGTTTGATTTATACAAATTCAGACCACTCTCCCCTCACACCACTCTACACACGAATTTTAATAGTTTAATTTATACAAATCTATTCTTGTCATACCACAATTTAGAGGATGTGGTGTGTCACGTTCTCATTCTTGTTTCACGTACTTGAACGATTTGCGTTTTATGTAACACTGGTTTGTATCATACAGCAGATAAGTGTCAAAAGAAGCGAGACTAGTGTTTGTATTATCTAATTTTTCCCCCTTCTCTTTCTCTTAGGCTGGAAGAACCTTGTTCCCCCAACCCCCCACCCCACACCACAAAACCACACCCCCACACTTTTTTGCTTAGTAAACTTTGAGCCTTTGACATTGGAAGTTTAGAAGTTTGCATGGTCATCAGCTAGATCCTTCTTTGTTTCAACTCCTAAAGCTGGTATCTCATTTTGATTTCTGTGCTTTCGATGCATTCTTCACTCTTAATATTATGTTTGGGGATTTGTCTGTACGAGTCAGTTGAGCGACGAACGATTCAAGCTGGTTAGCATAAATGCGTGCAATACATTTTTCTTTTGCTTCACTCTCGCTAGAAGATATAATTTCATACTTTCAACTTTACAACAATTTGTATCGCTATGTTTTTTGTTAAAAATAAGTGGCCATAAAAATAATCAATCTTATTATGTGAGGTTTTCTTATAGTCATAATGCTTCTAGAAATGTACTTTTGCGTGATTTATTTGAAAAAAATTCACCATATTTTATTGGATGTCCAATTGTTAGAAGAAAATTACTTTAGAAGTATCATAAATTCTAATAGTGTACCTTATTCAAGTCTACTCTTATCATACCACATTTCAGAGTATATTGCATACCACATTCCTATTCTTGTTCCACGTATCGGGCGTTCCAGGTAACTCAGGGACAAAGATACAAGGTCTGGCATAGGGACGGCAACAGGGTAGGTTTGAGTGGGTTTATCCCAACCCTTTCCCATCCCCATTCCAAATCCGTAACGGTTTGGGACTCAAAACCCCGCCCCAGCCCCCGTCCCAGCCCCATTTAAAGATTTTATAGCTAAAAAAAAAAAAATTTAAACCCTACTAACCACTATACCATACATTGATTAGGCATATACATAAGTATATACTATACATCCATTCAAAACTTTATAGTTAAAATTTCACTACCTATATACTTAGTATATATATATAATATTTTTTTAAAATTTTTTTTGCTAAGTAAAAATAAAAAAATAAATCGGGTAATTGGGGTGGGTTCGGGGTACTGGTGGTCTAAACCCGCCCCCGTCTCGAACCTAAGTCGGGTTATCTTCCTACCCCCATAACCCGTCCATCCCCTGATTAATTCTCCTCAAACCCGTTCCATTAGGGGCGGGGCGGGGGGGGCGGGGCGGGGCGGGGCGGCCATCCCTAGTCTGGCAAGACTCTAATGGCATTGTCCGCCAGAAAGCCACACTACCAGATTTTCCCTGATGAGCTCGGTCACACAAACTTTAATGGTACACTGCCAGATTTATTGGTCAAAGATGTCATTGTGTATTTGCTGTCTATAAAAGATTATAGTACTTTTAGATCAATCTATCTATGGGGGTTGCGTGAATTTGTATTCATCATTGTATTTTGAGGGCTGGCTTGCAACTTGGGCATCATGGGTTCAAAACACCGAAACAGCCTCACTGCACATGTGGTAAGGCTGCATACATTTGACTTCCCTACTCTGCAGTGGTGGGAGCCTCATGCACTGGTTTGCCTTTTTTTTTGTGCTGTATTTTGTTCTGACTTGTATGTTGATGTCTTGGTTTTCAAGTTGATGTTGAGTAGGTAAATTTATTTTTTAGCACTTGACGGATTGGATGATCCTTGTGTTTTAAACTGAAATAGGGAATCCTTGACTTTCAGGTCCAGAACCTGATGCGAAACAAGGAAGGAGAAAAGAAGCGCGCTTATTTAACATTGGAGGAGCTGCAACAATTGTCTGATGATACAAATACGTACAAATCTATAGGTATGGACATGGAACTACAAGCTGGCATAGAATTGCATGTTTGCAGTTCCATACAAGCCTCTCTAGTCTCCACAGTTAACTTTTCATCAAATAAAATAAATGTATCTTTTTCTACATAGTGCTATGTGATAGGCTGCCCAATCTCTTCACCAATTGTGAATAACTCATCACCCAACTGGTGTCCAAGCTTTTTGGATTTTCTTATTGATTTGTGTTGTATTGAGCATTTATGTCATTTAATGTTGACATCTTTCTTGTTTTGCAGGGAGAACGTGAGTTCTAGTCAACCTATACATATCCCATTAATAAGTTGCTTTTAATCCTGATTCATGATTTGCTGGGACTGGATATGATATATTTTTATGGGTTTGTTTGTTTGTTTTCCCCCTAATTTTCTTTGAATTTCTATTTATTGCATTACTTCTTCTCTACATTAAATATTGGTCAGGTTTGTCTTAGAGCCCAAATCAGTTTTAATGGAGGAACAGGAACAGAAACTGAAGGATAGTGAAACTGCAATTGCTTCCTTACAGGTGTATTTTTTTTCCTTTTGTTCACGTCTTCAGCATATTGTCATGCATCATTTGGTATATCGAGTTATTAATTGTGGTCCCACCTGTGTGAAATATATATCACAGCTACATACAAAATTATGTTGTGATTTTTCATAGTAAGGTCGGTGATCTCCAGTTTTGCTGACAATACTGGTTCATTAATCTGAGCATTTTGATTTATTAATCTTGAAAATTGAAAAAGATTGGGTTTCAAAGTATAAGTTCACATCATCAATCCATACTATTGAGTGGGTTGTAACGGTGTGGCCTTCATATAACTCCTTTTAGTGCTTTTTTTTTAAAGGTTCAGTTGAGTTTAGTGTTTCATCTTCATGCATCATGGATGTAAGACTACTACCAAGTGTTGGTCCCTTCAATTTTGGGTGTTTGAAGGGTGGTCTGGGTACAAACCACGGCTCTAGATTTATCTGCGTGAAGGGGCTGGCCTCCACCTTGAAAATAGGTTTCTATAGGTTTACAACTGAATTCCATTCCTCAGATTTAGGATGAGTTTAAAATTGTGCTTTATAATTACTCTATCCATGCACCTACATAATGTTCACTAATTTGCCATAGTTTTGTCATGAATTTGGGATGGAATTTAAATTGTGTGAAGTTTATGATAAAAATACAAAATTTGGTGAAGGGCCAAATTACTTTCAATTGATTTTGTGCAACAATTGATGGACTGCAGAAGCCTCAATTGGTTGATGATATTTGAACATTTGGGAAAAGATTGAGGCTGTCGATCTAGGGACTCATTAGTATAAATTTTTTTGTTTAGATGTGTCATTCAAAGTTATAGAACTCTTTTTTTTGTTTTGCCTATTCTGTTTCTTTTTTTTTTTTTTTCAGAAAGTGTATTGTGTTTTGGTGTCACTGCTAGTTTAAGCATTTATTGTTTGACTTTATTGAGCATCCAGTTTAGATGTTTACCAATTTTATGGATTACAGCACATAAGAACTGCAGAGCCACAGTGAGAGAATTCTTTTGTTGGATTATGTGAATTGGGCGTTTGTTCTTAGCTGGTGGAGATTGTTTACTACAATGTCCCTCGGTTACAAGTTAAGTCTAGAAGTTTGCTGATCTGATGAGGCACGCTCCTAGTTGGTTTGGTTTGGCCTCTTTGCCAGGCTTAGTTTTGTTGTCTTGTAGGCAGCTCTCTATCCATCACCATTTCAGTTATTTCAGGCCCAGCTCAAACCTGGGTGTAGGAGCTTAAAGTTATTTTATATTAGCACAACGAATTGCAACACCTCTAGGCTTTGAGCTTAGTGGTGCACACACAACCTCCGGTTTGAGTTTGTCAAACTAATCAAGCATTATTTGAAACTTGGACTCAGGTCATGAGCCAAGTCAGAGTCTAACGAATTTTTACTTTTTCCTCGAGTTTTTGTAAAAATAAGCTTTGTTTTTGGGCATTGTACAGACCTCAAAGGAGTACTTAGAGAAGCAGATTGCAGAAGTGGAGAACAACCTGAAGGAGCTGTTACAACAAGACCCTGGTATTGCTCGTCAGATAATGTCCATGTCTGTAATGTAAACGTTTCTTTCTCAAAATTTCTCTCTTTCTTTTTTTCCTTTTACATGTTAGGCAAAACAAATATTTTTTTTTTGAGATAAATTTTTGCTTATACATTCATTTTTGCTCTCTTGAATGCTACTGTAACAGTTCTAAAAAAAATTTGTCCTTCAATTGTTGTGTTTTGGTTTGGTCATTGTCATTTTCTTTCCCTTCTCTTGTTGTGGTCGTTTGGCAAACTTTTGCCCTCTTCCCCTACTTCTAGCATTACCTGGAAGATGGTATTTCTTTTGGTATATTGGAGGGCCAAAGCCTTGGGAGAGGGGAGAGGGGAGGGCGAGTCGAATTCATGACCTCATGGCATTAGTGGGGGTGCCATACTACTTGTCTAACACCGGAAGGTGCCATCGATGCACTCACATTCTCACTGCTTTAGAGGAAATTACTTGCCTGGCAAATGTTAAATGTACTCGAGGGTGCTCAACACCCACCAACTGTTGTGCTCCACATTAGTTGGGGTCTACCATCAGGTCCACATCAATTGGTGGCAATTGGTGGGTTTTAGACACCCACGAGTGTTCCTAGCATGCCTCTTACTTGCCTTCCCAAATGGGGGGCAATGACAGAATTTATCCGGTAATGAAGCTGTTTAGTGATATTGTTATTTTTAGTATTTTGTTTATGAATGAAACTAATCTTTCCCTTCGATTTGCTTACATTAAATTATTTTAGACCTTTGCCACAATTTCATTATCTTGTTATACCATGTGACGTGGTATTATTGTTGCGCTTGGGGTGGCCACGAGCCCGCTTGGCCCGCTGAAGCTTGACCATCATTTTTAGTTTTGCGATTTTTTTTAGGCTCGATTAGATAAATGGGTGGGTTTGAGAATTATATTTGATGCCTGGTGCAGCTTGAAATATATATAAAATAATATATTTTTGTATTTTAGTATATTTATGATTTTATATTATTTAACATTATTTTTTTTAAAAAAATATTTATTAAAAATATTTATAGGTTAAATGGGCAGGCTTGGGAATCATAGATTTTATTTTGTACAGGATTGAGATTTAGTTTTAGAGTTGACCCGGCCCAACCAATGTCATTCTTATGTTGCACTGAAAATTTTCTCCTTCAGTAGATAGCTAAAGGTGGACCAAATTTAAACACATTAATTTAGGAATCTTACAAGAGAAAATGTTTGCGTTTTCTTCTAGTTTCATTCAATATGAGAAAATTAAACACATAATCTTGCGTTGCAAGTTAAGGTTCCATTCGGGATGAGTCGATTTGAAGTGAAAGGATGTGAGGTTAATACTTTGTCAAATTATAGAAAGGTTAGCTATTGGAGGTAGATTGATAATACGTAAAAGAGATTTATTTTGTTAAGATCCTTGTTCATGGAAGGATTTCAAATAACTATATTCACCATGTTTCAAATCAATCAATATAAAGTTCTTAAATATATTCTTATTATCTAGATTCAAAATGTTATATGGAATCAAATATATATATGTTTATATATTTTATGAGAATGGAGTACAAGTATAGTTAGCAAGGAGGGGGAGTTAGTAAGTTAGTAAAAAGCTATACTCCTTAAATTAGGACGCTAGGTCCATTCATTTCAAATCCACAACCCCAAATGTAACCTAATCTTTATCGAAAGACAATGTTAGCTTTTAGAAATTATTAGCTTCCACTATATCATAATGGGGAGAAGTTAAACATTAAATTAACCTTGACCCTCCAAGCAAAAGGTGCTTTTATGCTTGAATCATGTCCATGCTTCGTTATTGCCGCAAGTATACTCTTTTGATTAGTGTATTGAATGCATATAACTAGACTGTTTGGCTACACTCAAACAATAACATAATATTTTTTTCAGAGAGAATTCTCTTTATTCCTGTTGTCGGCTCACTGCATCAACGTGGTAGACATAACTTGCGAAGGAAGTAGTTTAGTTCTCATGAGACATGAAAATTTTCCTCATTCCATCTTATTTTTAGATGAAGAGTACTATTTCATTTATGGATGTTTATAGTTTGGTGGTCTGACATTTTATAATACAAAGGAATTTGGTAATTTTGTGTAGTGTGGGTAGAATAACTTCAAGAATAGTAAGCAATACACAACTTGAACTTAAGACCTCTCACCTGTCCTTACTTCCTTGTGATGCTAAAACCATGTTTAACAAAAAAGTTTCACTGCTGGATATCATTTAAAAATGATTAATATGATAGTTTTAGCTCATAAGACTATTAAAAAATTAATCCGGTCCGTCAACCCAACCAACCCAACTTGACCCACTGACATTTGGTTGGTTTCATTGGTTAATTTGGATGGGTAATAGGTGAGGTTTGCAAATTTTAATTTTTTTCAATACGAGTGACGGGTCTTTATTATTCTCACCCTTCCAAACTGACCTGATCCTCCAAATCTTTTTTCCATAGATGAAATAATTGAATGTAACAGTTGATAGACCAAATATTTTATAATTGTTTGGTATTGTGGTGTATTTTAAATAGGATAGGTAAAATCACTTAATGTAATGGTTTAATTGAATTTTACTAGGTGCTTTTATTTATTTGTAATTTAAGTACTTATTAAAAATTTTTTTTCTTTTGCAATAAGATATGAATTTCTAACCCAGCGGAATTAACCTGACCCAATCCGATCACAAATCAAGTCGAAATCGATTCCAATGTTTGCGAAATCGACTTTGACAATTTGGTTGGTTGGTAGCTCTTCTCCAAGAAACCAGGATGTTGTGAAATATGTATGTATATATGTATACACACAGGAGTATATACTTTTTAAGTTGGATGTCATATTATATCACCTCAACTAGATTCCTCTCAGCCATGCCGACATAGAGGTAGTTTTTGTTTATAGATTAGAAGCCTATAGTTATAGGTTTTGGAAGTATATACAAGTTGATATATCACACCACTTAATCAGGGAATAGCGAGATGGGGCTTGCTTCTTGGTCTTATATATCACTGTGGCCTCACATGCATGTTTACTGCACAAATTATAATCAGATATCCAAATCAATTGGCTACATCTCTGGACACATATATATATAGTAGTACCTTCCACAGATTTCATGTATGGATGATTCTAACCTTCCATTTATTGGCATTTTATGAAACATGATCATCAATCACAAAACTAAGCAACAAGCCGGGTAGGGTACGTACGTACATGATAATGGAATGGTGTAAATTTGGCACGTAACGATAATTTTAAAATGTTCGATCAAATAATTCAAGGCCTTACAGTCCCCGTTGTGTCTGCATTAGTGGAAAACGCTAGAAAGATCAGATCAGTACTGGAGATTGAAATAATGTGATCAAATTTGTTATTATATGTGGAATTGCAAGACCCTTGATATTGTCGCAATATATAGTGTAGTTGCCCTATGTATGAGGTTGATATCAAGAACTTCCAATTTAGATGTGACTTGGCCTGCCTTAGGTGTGCATCTGCCTATAATAAGTTAATGTAACAGTTTTTGAAAATGAAAACCTTAGGGTTCGATCAACGCACCAAAAGGTACCTAACCCTAACAACTTGCTTGTAACCCTAGACAAGTGGTGTGTATGGGTTCAAATCATTTTTTGACCATGGACCCATTTACTAACCACACTCATTTGAATGATTGGAAAGGACAAAGTGAGAGGGCAATCAATATCTTTGATGATCAATATTTCGTTGGTTTTGTAGACTTTTCAATGAATAAGTTTGATTTTTGATGTGAAATCAAAGCAAAAAACCAAACTCCAACGGATAGAGTCGAGAAATATGATGAATTCTCAGGAGAAATTAATAGCTGGCTTTCTAAGATTATAGGTGAAATTATGCACCCATCACCAACTAGTGAATAACATCTAAATGTTACGTGCATTTTTATATTTTCTTATGTGCTTTTGTTGTGAAGGTTTTTGTGAGCCCAAGCTCGTACATATCACATAACAGAATATATATATATTTTTTCTATTTATGAAGCAATGCTATATATGTGACCCTTTGTTTTTCATCAGCCTTGTATAATTGCTTATATATATATATATATGTATGTGTACATGAATATATACTACTAAAAACAATTTTGCTTAATTTTTTTTCTTCTAAATGAAAAACCATTCACAATGCATTCATATGAATAAGGGATATAACAATAGGATTTATTTATTTATTTATTTATTAATTGAGTGTCTGGACCAATTTACACACACTTACTTTTACTATTTGATCCCTATTTTATCTTCCTATACGTAGATTATATCATGTATCATATCAATATCATATATACATGTGTTGTCACTTTTGACGCTTTCTACTTTGCATGAGGAGACCCTCTACCAAATTCAACCATGCAAATTGCAAGTGATTGTTGGACTTCATATCCACGTGAAGCCACGTGCATGGCCACCATTTGTCGAACGTGAGAAACTTCCATTATTAGTGTACTAATACCTTCTTATTAAGGGACAAGAACACACCCACCCAACAAAAAAGGGCATAAAAACAAGGAAAAATAACCCCAACTATTTGATGTTTGAACCGTAAGTAGGAAATGTTGGGAATCATCCGAACTAGATACAGCCGTCTTCGTACTGTCCAATGTTTCCCTCTCTATCTCGACCATTATTTTTGGTCCACCCCTCTTATCTTTCTCTCAATTTTGAAATTCTCTCTTTATTTGTTCACTGTTTTGTTTGAAGGATTATTGTTTAGTCAGTGGATTGGCAAAGGGAATTGACTATTTGGAAAAATGTTAAAGAATCATCAAAAGTTTGGGGGACATACATATATATATATATATATAATAGCAAATGATCAGCCTATATCCTCCGATGTATAATGTCCACTTTTTACAAACAAGTACATACTGCCTTTTAGTACTTGAACGCTTTATATCTCTTAATAGAGGGCCGTTTGGTACAATATTTTTGAAGTTTTTTTTATTTATATTTTTTTAGTTTATAAGTAAAAAAATTAATTTTTTTTAATTTTTTTTTATTTTAACAAGATAAGATAAATATAAAAACAAAAGAAAAAAAACAAAAAAAACTTTAAAATTTTGATTTTTTTTGCTTATAAGCAACAAAAAAAAAAAAATTAAGTAAAAAAAGGTCAAAATAAACCCAACCAAATGGGCCAAGAGTATAAATTAATGCACATTCGTATTACTATCAACTTCGGTTGAGAAAGAAAGCTTAAAACCAGATTGACAGTATTTCTCATCCTAAACATCTCTCTCTCTCTCTCTCTCTCTCTCTCTCTCTAATCACAACAATTCTCACCAACCCTTATCTTCCCACCGTGGCAACTGGCAACTACCGCATCGCGAGTTCCTCAATATTGACGGCTCATTGGCTACTCTTTCTCAAGGCTTCTCGTGTTCTCTTAATTTTTCTTTGTATTCTTTCTTCACTATGTCTCTCCCATGCCTTTTTTTTTTCTTCTTCTTCTTCTTTTTTATACATGTGTGTTTGTCAATGCAACCATGTGTTACTATGGCAGCAACCAGCGTTTCTGCAGTTCTAATTTTTTTTCTTCCTTTTCTTTAATATTAATGTACCTATAATCCTTTTTCTATTTATTTTGGGCAACACGAGTCCATCTGAACTCACCCGAGCCCTACCCTCTTTCTCTCATCGGTTTAAAGTAACTGACATTTTTTTAGAGAGTCAATATCTAAGTTACATATTCCTTCCACCCCGTAGATGAACTATGAATTGGCGAATTGAGGGTAAATCGCTATCAAATCCTTGAATTCAAATGCTAAAATTTTTTAATTCTAGTTTGGATTAATAGTTGATTGTCATTTGTATTGTTACGACTCTAAAACAAAAAATAATGTGTTTTTTATTAAAATTTTATAATTAAGTAAAGAAATGACTATTGTGATTTTTGTGTTTCTTTTATTTATTTTAAATACTATAAATTCAAATATTTTTGGAAGAAATAGATTGCATACAAAAATAAAAAAATCATTTGGGCAAAAGATTTTTATATTTAGATGTATTAATATGTATGTGTAAATGCACTCTATCGATGCTCTTGTTCTCTAGATATTTTTTTTCAAAACGATGCTCTTGTGCTCCGGCTTTGCGAATTGGCCGTTACTTTGGTTAAGATCATACTATTAGTAAAATGTATCATACCTTTTATTAGCACTTACAAGTTTGAAGCACCATTATGAACATCTAAAGTAATACAATTTGCACACTGAAATAGTACTATCTAAACAATTGACTGGTACCTTCAGGGATGTTGATAGTTTTTATTTTATCTTTCCTCAATTTCCACTCGGATCCATACCATTTTCTCTGAAATTTGACTACTCTTTTTCCTTTATCCTTTATCCTTTGTCCTTTTTCCAATACTTCAATTCGCTAAACACTAATTCTCCATTTTAGTATACCTTAGCTGTAATAGCAACATCAATGGAACAAGAAGAGAGCAGGAGTAATTAATTATTATTTACGGAATAATTGTAGTAACAACTGTGGCTTGGAAAACTAATCTATGTTATTAGTGCAATAACATAGTAAAATACTGTATCATATCAACAGCCACTCTCATCAATCACCTCTTCTATATATAATTCAGCTCTACTAGAGTTCTGCTAAATTAATTTCATAAATGAACCTTATGCAAGAAAATGACATGGAGCTCTTGTTTCTCTCTTTCCTCCTCCTCTTAACTCTCTTCCTCTCCCTGTCTCTTCGGGTACTTTTCGCTAAACCCAAACAGTCCCATGAACAGAAAAACCTTCCCCCAGGGAAAATGGGTTGGCCCGTAGTGGGCGAAACCCTAGAATTTCTTTCCATGGGGAAAAAAGGAACCCCAGAAAAGTTCTTCAAAGATAGAATGAACAAATACTCAGCTGATGTCTTTAAAACTTCACTACTAGGGGAACCAACTGCAGTGCTATGTGGCCCTGCTGGGAACAAGTTTATGTTCTCAAACGAGAACAAGCTTGTCGCGTCGTGGTGGCCACGGTCTGTGGAGAAGATCTTCCCTTCTTCTCTCCAAACCTCAACCAAAGAAGAATCGATCAAAATGCGTAAATTGCTTCCAGGGTTTCTAAAACCCGAAGCGTTGCAAAAGTACGTAGGGGTTATGGATTCAATAGCCAAGAAACATTTGGAAGCAAATTGGGACTTCAAAAAAGTAGTCACGGTTTTCCCTCTTGCAAAGCAATACACCTTTGCAGTGGCGTGTAGGCTATTCTTAAGCATCGAAGATCCGAAACAGATTGCTAGGTTTTCCAACCCATTTCATGTTTTGGTCGCCGGGGTCCTATCATTACCAATAAACTTTCCCGGAACCCCTTTCCACCGCGCTATAAAAGCTTCGGCAATGATAAGGAAGGAATTGCTAGAAATAATCAAGCAGAGAAGAAATGAATTGATAGAGAAGAGTTCGGCGTTGAAACATGATATTCTATCTCATATGCTCACTACAACAGATGAAAATGGGCAGTTCATGAATGAGATGGACATTGCAGACAAAATAATTGGTTTGCTAATTGGTGGCCATGACACTGCAAGTGCTGCCATTACTTTCATCGTGAAATATCTCGCAGAGCTACCACACATCTACAATCAAGTCCTTAAAGGTAACATGGCACCAATCTTACCAAACTGTTTTTGGTATTATATATTTTGTACGTTTGCAGTGCGCTGTATAAATAAATGTGTATATATATATATATATATTGTTTTTAATTATTTTCCTGTACGTTCTATATCTTTGGTTGTAGAGCAAACAGGGGTTGCAACTGCAAAGCAACGAGGGGAACCACTGAATTGGGAGGACTTACAGAAGATGAAGTATTCCTGGAATGTTGCTAATGAAGTACTGAGACTTGTGCCCCCGCTTCAAGGAACCTTTCGAGAGGCCATAACTGACTTTACTTATGCCGGTTTCTCCGTTCCCAAAGGATGGAAGGTATATTTTATCTACTAACATAACATCAACATAAGGGGAAAAAAAAAAAAAAAAGTATTGTAATCTTTTTGGAGAAGTAAACCCTGAACTAGAAATTAAGTCATTTTAAATTTCTTCTTTGGCATCTGTTTTATTTACCCTCTTATTTTTTATTTAAGTTCTTTTAACTGATTAACTAGGATCAACTGCAGAAAATGGTAATAAGGGCCTGGTATTAATTAAATTTATCAACAAAATTTCCTGTCTTTGCCTCTCCCCAAAAACAAAGAAAAAGAACGAATCAAAGAAAGGAATATAAAAAACAAAAAACCCTAGTTCACTTCAAACATCTTTCTTCCTTATTTTTCCTTCTTCAAAAAATTAACGATACTAAGTCAACTTATATTGTGTGTAGTTATATTGGAGCACAAATTCAACACACAAGAGCCCGGACTACTTTGCAGAACCAGAGAAGTTTGATCCTTCAAGGTTTGAAGGAAATGGACCTATCCCTTACACCTATGTTCCTTTCGGAGGAGGACCTCGAATGTGCCCTGGCAAAGAGTATGCTCGTTTGGAAATACTTGTTTTTATGTACAACGTGGTAAGAAGGTTCAAATGGGAAAAAGTACTTCCAAACGAGAAAATTGTAGTAGCTCCAATGCCCATGCCGGCAAAAGGACTTCCTATTCGCCTCCATCCTCACTAAACTTTGCCTTGCACTTATGCATCGTATCAATATAAGTATTATGAAGGCTCCAACTGTGGATAGTTTCGTGCCTTGTTCGTGTGCTCTCTTAAAGAAAAGAGACACAGTTACCATATTAGTAATAAATAAAAAAAGGCAACTGCATGTTGAGTTCAAGGTTCTAAATCTGAATACTTTATCGAATGCTAAGTAATTTTCTTTGTTATATATGTCTACAATTTGTTTTTTAATTGTCGTACTTTCAAGTATTATTATATATGAAAATCAACTAAGACGAGGGAAATGGAATTTCTAACTTCTTGTTATCAGGATTGCCATTTCTAGGTTTTGGTTGAACTGAAGTCATGCAGCAAGCATTTAACTCTTTCTTGTGAGGTGCCATAGATATCGCAAAACTATGATTTCTAATGATGTAAATTTATTTTTTCAAACAAGAAAGCCAATCAATGGTGGCTAGTCATGGATTGGTTTAGAATAAGCGGATAGATCGAAATCTTTAAGCATATATGAGTCAAGGTATTCCAATCTTTGAGTATATATGCTTCATTTTCAAGGCGTAGTATTTGTATTTGGGTTTTGTGGACATTACTTAATGCATTTCACTTATTACCCATATTTGGTGAAAAATAGCATAATTTGATCATTTCAGTAACTTAAATTCTAATTGACTACAGACAAAGCAAAAACTGTGCAAACTGCTTTGAAGGTGGCATAAATGTTGATGAAAGAGCTCATCTGGTTAAGCCATACCAGAAGAAAAAGAAACAAAAAATTAAAAGGCTCATTAGATCAAGCCAATTAAACAAACGAAAGAAAAAGACTTGCAGAGTTTTTTTTATTTTTTTATTTTTTTTGTCTTTCAGGCAAATGGACAAAACATCATGCAAATATATCGACAAACAATCACGCATATAAATATATGAAATGTCATTCAAGCAAATGGTGCCCCCTAAAGTGGAAGTCTTTCAAGACTTTCATTACGCAAGCTCCTCCAACCTTGGCAAATTTACAGATGCTTCACAGGGATTTTAGAGGCCTCTCTAAATTTAGTCTTTGTTTGTTAAAGTTTCCATTAATAAATAACAAAAACTTATCTTGGTAAAATAGTAATTGTGTACTACTACAAACAAACTGCAAGACTTTAATAAAGTCTGGGATGACTACAAGTCACTTTAGAGACGGGTAATTTCTTGGATTAATTAAGAGACGGGTACTGGAACTTCGAATTGGTTTGCAAGTATAAACTAAGTACACTTATTCACAAGGTACAAATGACATGTAAATACAATTTACGCATGCTCTCGTTCTAAGCAAAGGTTATGCAAACACATACTCTCGTGGTTCAATTGGTTAGTCATGCGTTCAAGCCCCCAGACCAGTTTGTTTACAATTTATGTATTGAGTTAATATTGGCTGTGTATACCATGAAATTTCTTTTCTTGGTTCCAAGAAATAAATGACGGCATGCATACAAATAACTGCAAAAGTATCTTCATTCCCAAATCGCCTTCTTTAGTAATTCTCATATTTACAAATGAAACAAAAGTAAGATGCGACATATTTGCAAAAAAAAAAAAAATGAAAAATGAAAAGGTAAATAATTTAGACCCTCTACTTTGGGGTGAATTTCACTTTGGTCATTATAGTTTTAATTGTAAAAAATTAAATATTATACTCTGTAATTGGTTCTAGTTGATTCAATCATCAACTCCTTTTAGACTATGCTTGGTATAAGGGAATAGAATGGAATAAAATGATAATTCCTAGTTTTATTTTTATTCCCTTATTTGGTACCACTATTTAAAGTTGGAATGGTCATTCTTTAGGAATGATCATTTTCACATTTTGTTAGAATGACCATTCTCTTTTTTAAGAGTAGGAATGACCATTCTATTCTCTCATGGAATGAAAATATAAAATAAAAATTGATAACATTTTTGTTTTGAAATTTCTTGGGAATGATCATTCCCATATTTTGTTAGAATGACCATTCCATTCTCTCATGGAATGAGAATATAAAATCAAAATTGATAATATTTTTGTTGTCAAATTTCTTAAAAAAAAAAAAAAACATATTTGGTAAATGTTTTTTTTTATTTTAAAAAATTTAAAATATTTGAAAAAAAATACTCTCTTTTTTTTTTTTGTATTTATTTTAAAATAAATATTCCTCCATTCTCCTCCCTTACCACCCACTACCACCATACCCACTGTAGCCGCCATCACCACCTGTCGCCGCCACCCAACCACCTGTTGGAGATTGCAAAATTTCTCACGACCCAACTATAGTGCAGATACATAGTACTAAAAATTTTGATCTGATTAGTAGAAACTAATCTACGTGATTAGAATAATACATTTGAGATCTTTTTAGTTTGATCCCGAGTAGCAGCATGTATGAATTTCGAAACTCTCTTCTTTGATCTTGAACAACAAGAAGAAAGATTCAACTGCTTGAACTCAACTTTCGAATTTTTGTTGTATCCTTTGAATTCGCCTTACTCTAGAGAAAGTGAGCTTGCAGCTGCTAGGATTTCTATCTCTCAAATGAACGAGTATCTAAGATTATCAGTTGTAACCCTAATTGCTCTTAGAGTGTGTATATGTAGAAACTACAGCATGGACCACATGATTAGTATAATTAAGACTTTCTATGCAAATAAGGATTCCTAATCTAATCAAGATTAATTTCTATTTACGTAAATTATAATTTATACCACTAATGAATTATAATTGTACTCTCTATCATACTAAGAATTATTTTTCGAGCTCCATATTATTAAATGCTTATTTATGTCCCTACGTTAAAATTACAGATACCTGTCTATTAAATTAAATTACTAATAATTACATTTAATAGACTTATTTAATTCCTTGACACCTTCCCTTTAACTTATTTGATATGTTGGATTCATAATTCACTTATAGGGTTTGACATAATCAAAACTTATAAGCTTCCTCAAGGAGGTATCATCAATCCATGTATTGAGACGTGGATTTTATCAATACTTATACACATAATGTTATTATCCAACACATTAAATTGATTGACCCACAAAGAATTTCATTATTTTGTGAATTAAAATAATAAATACTGCATGCACGTGTCTATTTATTATATTAGGATTAAGAGTATAAGCACTCATAATAATCATGAGATATTAATTATTTTATATAATAAGTATAAAAATAATTATGTGATATCCCAAACCTCTATTTATTTATATTAATGAGAATTTTTAGTATTTGTATTTGTTTGATATTAATTATTGCCTCATTTGGGTGAAGAGCAATCGATGAGAGCTTATGTTATAGTTTAAGCCTATAGGGTGAGACACGTGTGATTATTCCCATGTGTATCATCTTATATACTCTTATATACACATAAACACACACACACACACACACCCGATCGGTTGAGAGAGGGAGAAGAGAGAAGAGAAAGAGGGAAAGGGAGATTGAAGGAAGAAGAGCTTGAAGGAGAGGTGAAGGAAGAGATTGAAGCCGTTAGAAGATTTGAACAAGCTTGAAAAAAGGTAAGGTTTCATTTCTCGCTCTACAAATTATGTATATGTATCTATCTTGTTGGGTTGTGTTGCTTGGTTGTTGTGGGGGACTTCTTTAGATCCCAAATTGCCTAAACGTATAGTATGGTAAGCCCCATTGGAAGATTTGAGAGTTTGGGATTGAAATCTCCAATTTATGCAAATTAGGGCTTAAATTCCTAAAACCCTAGATCCCTTTGTTTTAATTATTCTTTCTCCCTCATTTTGAGTTATTGTCATCCTTGTGGGCTAATCTTTGAGCCCTACGAATATTGGGAAGGTTTGGTTGTGTTTGGAGGAGTTTTGGGTGAGTATTGAAGTTTTGGGTCGAACTTCGGTTGCTACCCAGAACTGGGCGTTCGTTTGAACCCTCGATACGGCGTTCGAACGGTATAAGGAAGAAGGCCGGGCGTTCAAACTCCCCCGGGGGGCATTCGAACGATCAGAGAAGGTGTTTTCCATTTTTTTGCTGGGTGTTCGAACTCCTATTTGGGCGTTCGAACGCCCAGTTCATTTTGGCTGGCATTCAAACTTCTCGGTTGGGCGTTCGAATGGCCTGCCAGTTTTGGCACTGTTTAGTAAAACAGGCATAACTTCCCATAGAAAACTCAGATTGATGTTAGAAATTAGACTCATAGACCTTTGTACCCATATAAAGTTTATTCTCTAATTCATTATAGATTGAGAGATATAGAAGTTTAAATTTGACCCAAAACTATGCCGAAAACCTTATTTTTCCAAAGTGTTACCCCATTCTTCGTGAGACCTAACTTCTTCACCCGAAATGTGTTTTTAAGCCATGACCTATCAAATTAAAGGCCTTTAAGCCTATTTTTATACGGAACTAGCCTTGTGTGACAATCCTTTGTTTGGGGTGGTTGGGACGCGATGAAAGGATCGATGTTCTAGGTTTCATACTTCACCCTCAACTTTATGTTCTCATTTTATGTTGGAGCCTTGCCCTAGAGTTAGTCTCGCTCTTCCATGGTGAGAGTGAGGTGTTGGTGAGTCGGGGTCGAGGCAATTATGTGCTTAGTCTCGATTTATGTGTTATTGATTACCTTAGAACCTTGTATTGATGTTTTTATATTTCTACGTGCATTTTGTGTAGGAACACCTCGTTAGCCACCCATTCAATCGGAGAGAGGTGAGTAACGATATGCCATGAGTAAGAACAATTACCCTCCAAATGCTTTCAAGTTCAATTACGTTTCATGCATTTTTTTTCATTTATTTCAATGCATCAATGATTAAGTTTAGGTATGAATGTCATGCTTTGAATTATATACGAACCTTACCTATGATATGAATTATAGCCTACGGACTAGAATGTTCACGTGAAGTAGATGTAAGATTCCTAACATACGACTCCAACTCAAGGTCTTTTCGTGGGAAGATTTTAACCTAGCCCGATAGTCCTAGGATAGGAGATGTGAAATAAACCATCGACATGTAAGGTTTTTCATGGCAAGACCCTAAACTAGCAATGATGGTCCTAGGGTAGGGGACACAATAATCTATCGCCATGTTGAGAGACGTCCCTTGGCCTGAAAGTCTAGATATGACCTTTATGGTTACTATAACTGAGCCTACCTCTTATGATTGGCCTAAAGCACTCTACGTGCTAATGATTGAGCGTAACTCTTAATGACTAAGCCTTGTCTCACGATTGAGTCCTGTTCTCATGATTGGCTTAAAGTGCTCTATGTTTGCTAGTGACTGAGCGTAGCTCTTAATGACGGAGCCTAGTTCTCATGATTGGCCTAAAGGGTCTATGCGTGACCTTCATGGTTGCTATGTTGGCCTAAAGAGCCTATGTGTGACCTTCATGGTTGCCAACATATGTGTGATCTTCATGGTTGCAATGTTGGCCTAAAAAGCCTTATGTGTACTGTGCGGCTGAGACCAAGCGCCCAGGAATGGGGTAGGCAGGTGCGAGCCAGAGCGGACAATTTAATGTTGGCCTAAAGAGCCTTATGTGTACCGTGCGACTGAGGCTAAGTGCCCTAGAGGGGGTAGGCAGGTGCGAGCCAGAACGGATAGTATTGTGCTATGTACTCGGATAGCTTAAGCGCTCCCAAGGGAGTAGGCAGAGTGAAGTGTTACCGTCACAATGTGTTTAAAACTGTGAGGTAGGCATATGCGTGAAATGAAGCTCCAAAGCGTGCAATATTATACAGGGTTAAGATCTTAGCCTAAAGAGCCCTATATATGACCTTTAAGGTTATTAATGCAGAGCCTAGCTTTAGTATAGAGACGTAACACACTTATGCTTTAGAATGCAAAATAAGACTCATCCAAATTCTTCACGACAAGTTACATATGTTTCCATAAGTACTGATGCCACGATATATCTCCTTTATTTTTTTTTTCTGGTGCTAGATATGCTTTACAGAGCTATGCCATAGGATGCTTGTGATAAGCTACGTAATACTATACATGATCATGTTACGTTCGCATCTTACTCCTATAATACTGTGTTTGAAATGTCACAACATGTCATTATGAAAGGTCATGATATAATGTTTCAATACGATGCTTACGCTCCTTATGCTACCTATATTTCCAATTCTACACCTTATACGTTTCCAAGAACGATGATAATTGATGTGTCTAATATTATCGAACGAGCTAAGATATACTTTTATGTTGTGTCATAGTCTACAAGGTCACACTACGACACATCTCTCACTTCCTTGACATTATGTTTTAGGAATAACGAATTATGTTAATACGGTAGCATAAGCCATGCGTTTTCAAGCTTACACTTATACGTTTCTAGGTATATGATATGTATGCATAAATGTTCAGCTATTGTCATATACATTGAATAAAATTATTAGTCGGGTCGTAACACACTTATGTTTTAGAACAAGAATCAAGATATGTCAAATGCTTATGATGAGTTATGTACATCGCACCTCTCCTCGATGATATTTTGTTTCGAAACGGTATGACGTTTTAATACGACGCCTATGCTCCATCTGCACAAATGTTTACCTATTGATTACATTTAGCTATAACTACTAGTCCATGATATTTTATACTCATGCATTATTGTTATTCACTAAGTATTAGCTTACGATTTTTTTTTCTAAAATGTTTTCAGGTAACCAAATTGGGAGGCCTTAGAGGGAGGCCCATTACGTGGATATTTGGACTGCAACCCACGGGCGTTGTGTTATGTACTAATATGGGGCTAGATCCTTGATGTTTTGTAAACTTATAATCATATATATATGTGGTGGCCTTGCATTAGGCCCATATGTATGTTCATGTTTTGGAATTAGGCACAGCTCTGCCATGTATGACACGTTTTGTTTTACATTTATTAAATTTTATTTTTGTAACAATGTATCATTTTAAATGATCACATGCAAGTGTTCAACCAATTTATCTAATGCGGCTTTGGGTAGCCAAGCTACTGACAGGTCATGCACCCTAAATCAGTATAGGCCTGGTTTCAGGGTGTAACAAATTACCTCAACACGGTCCCGTTCAATACATACAAAGTGTACTAGTGCAAGGAGTTGGAACTGTACCATTCTTGATAGTCAAGACAGACCTATTAAAATCTTGTGCTTCAATCCTACTAATGATGCATCCAATTCCATTTGAGACTATGAATGATAAGCTTATATTCAATAAGAATCTATGATATGATCTTTCGTGTATAAGTCGTACTCTACACACCAAAGTATTTATTATATAGAATAAGAGGCACACATATATAATTATTAAATAAATAACGCAATGCAAACATTGTTCACATAGATTCTCATTTAAAATGGAATTACTAATTTATTAATAAATACTAAAACCATTACACAAAGTAGGTTGATTGTGCTCCAAAAGTAATTATAAGATCTTAACTTGTGTTTTGTTAGCCTTAATTTAGGATTCTATTACCTCTTTAGTTATATTCTAGTACTAATTAAGTCTATTTTGATTTTTATAGGAAATCGAGCTAAAAAGGTGCCTAAAAGTTGACCACTGAAGTCCTCGTTTAAAAGTCGTTCCACCGTTTAAAGATGGTCGTTCGAACGACAATAAATGCACTGTTTTGGTCGTTTGGACGACGGACGAATGATTTCTCAAGATTTCATATCTCATCGTTCGAATGTTGAAAAATGCACTGTTTTGGTCGTTCGGACAATGACCCAGCCCAACTTCGAATTTTGTTATTTCCTTGTTGGTTTAGGACTTTAAACTTAATTATATATACTTGTAATTAAACCCTAGAAGAGGAGGACGTTTTTCTAGATTTTAGGAGTAGTTTAGGAGTAGATTAGAGTAGTTTTTTCATAGTTTCCTATAGTTTTTTCAATCCTTGTAATCAAGATTCATAGTTTCAATATATTTTCAATACAGCTTTGCGTATCTATAATTATTATGAGTAGCTAGATTCCATGTTGGATTTAGTTGTGAAGATCAATTGAAAATCTTGGATGAACAATGGAGGTAAATTGGATTTCACTATTTAAATCTTCTTTTTCTTAATTCTTTGGGATCAAACCATAGATATTTACGAATACTTAGATATTTGATGTTGTTCGGTAATATTTATGCATGAACCTGTGTTAAGTATATATATTGCACGAATTGATGGTATGTATCTTTGATTTTAAAACTAACTGAATCTAGAGCAAATATTTATGAAAATCTAAATGTTTAATTATGCTTGGTAACAAGTCGATGGTATGCATCTATGATTCTAAACTTAATTTATTCTACGTTTGATTGTTAAAGAATAATTGTTTTCCTCGCTAAATCTTCTAAATCAAAGACTCACGACGTAGTCAATGATTTGAGTTATCAAGAGCCTTCATTGAAATTTCGGGTGAAGCGATTGATTGGATCAACTGGTTTCAAGACTTTATTTTATTGTTTTCATAGTTTAGTTTAGATAAATCAAATCCTTTCTTCAAGCTATTTTATTTTTATTTTATTGAAGTGTTTTTGTGAGAGTTATGACCTAAGGTGATTTTTTCTTAAATGCGCTAATCCTCTTCCTTGTGGATCGATCTTGGACTTCCGAGTATTATTATAGCTTCACAACTGTACACTGGTGGATTTCAATTGCACTATTTTGAAGTGATCACAGGTCTTTTAGTCTAAATCCCTAAAAATCTCCCACTTAGACTCAAAACCATGTAGTAATGCGTCTAAGTCTCATTCCCTTTAAATGACTATCAAAAGTCTTGTCTGGTTAGCTCTGTATAAAAGCATCAGTCAGGTTATCTACTGATGCAATCTTGGTAACCACCACATTAGCTTTGTGCATTATGTCTCGTATCAGGTGATACTTACGTTCGATGTGTTTTGCCCTCTTGTGGGTCCTAGGTTTTATCTAGTTAGCAACTACCTCGCTATTATCACAATAAAGTATAATAGAAAATTGTACTGAAAGTACCTCTTCTAGATCCAACATAAAGTTTCTGAGCAAAACGGCCTCCTTGGACGCCTCAGAGGCTGCCACATATTCAGCCTTGTAAGCACCCCATATTTGCCCGCTTCGCAGTCTTCGGTCTGCTCGGACTCACATTTAAGGCAATACAGACACATTCAAGTTCAAATTAGCTTTCCAGAATCAATCCAGTCAATCAATGGCTTCGCAGGCCCACCGGGCCCAATAAAGAAAAAATGACTAAAATACCCTTGGGGCATTGCTCGGTTCATATCTAGTTGGCACGTCTTCCTAAAGATGGTAAGTCCCTATTTCAACCTCAATTCTAGTTTTAATTTTAGTCTAGACCAATCAAACTTAAACAAGCATGTCTTTCGAGAAAGTTGATTCCTCAAACGGTAAGTCTGTCGAACTAAGTTGATTCCTCAAACGGTAAGTCTATCTAGTTCGACACATTTATCGAGAAAAATTCTTAAAATGGTAAGTCCCTTCAAACCTGTCGAACAAGACAGAACCCAAGTTCTCGAGATGGTAGAACAGTTTAATTCTGGTGCCTATTAGCCCGCCAATATAAAATGTCTGTTATTCGGCACGTCTTTCGGAAAAGTTGATCCCTCAGACAATAAGTTCACTAGCAGCTCCCCAAGTTCACGTAGTCTCTAGAATGAATGCACACCATCAGAGTGATGGAAACACTCGTAAACATCATAACTGTTAAGTGGCAGAAACACTTATAAACAGGTCGACATTGGAAATTGCTAACAAAACCCCTATGTCACAAGACCGAACATGCCTCTTGGCCGTGACACGTTTACCAAAGGATGAGATACCTTTGAAAACCAACTCGTCACACATCATTAGAGTAATGAAAACACTCAAAACCTAGGTCAACACCAGTGCCTGCTAGCCCATTATGGTGAAAAATGACCAAATTGTCCCTTGGGCCCTTCTAGCACGCTTCTCGAGAAAGTACCTAAGTCCTCAGAGCAGTAAGTCTACCTTTCCAAGATTTTCCTAAAGATAATTCGTCATGTTCAAATGCATTCTAGTCGGTTTCGGATCAATTCTAAGACTATCCCGTCAAAATGACCATTTTGTACCTAGGCGTCCGACTGTCTTCAAGAACCACACTGGCTCTGGGTATCAAACTAGTTATATTTCGAGGATGTTTCTAATATTATTCTTGATCTTCCTGTACCTTTTCAGATCATTCTGAGTCTATTACGACAAGCCTAATGCAAAATGATCGTTTTGCCCCTAGTGGGCCGGTCGCCTTTTTCAACTACACTGCTTTGGGTATCAAACCGATAACTCTTCAGAACACTCTCAATAGTGTTTTCAATCTTCAAGCCTTTTCACGGGTCACACCAAGTCCATTCTGGTATTTTTTCAGTCCAGTTGACTGTTTGCTCCTGGTGGGCCGGTCGACCTTATCAACTATTCTAGCATTGTTTCTCAAGCTTATTACCTCTAGGACACTCTCTAGAGGGTTTCCATCTATTCTCGGCCGAGTCTGGTTACTCTAACCTTCCAGATTATTCCCGAACTTTTCAGAGTCACTTCTAGTGGGACCAAGCCAAAAATTACATGGTAATCACTAAGACAGGCGCCCAAATCTTTTGCCTTGCATCCCAAAGGTTGAAAGATGCGTTTCTTTCTGCCTTAAAACTTTCTTAAGTTGCTGGTGCCACTAGTAGTAGCGCTAGGGCTATTTCAATTATCTATAAATACAGACCCCCCTGCGTAAAAAGGGTCCATAAACATTGTATAGAAACTTTGTCTCTCTAAAATTAAAGCTCGAAGTCTCTCCAAACCCTAGCCCTCTTAAGCCTCTTCAAGCTCTGGCTTCCATATACTTAAACTCTAGCCTCTATACACCTCATACACTCAAACACAATCCTCCAAAGCATCTATTGAAGACTCAAGTTCTACAACCCCAAAGCTTTCAAGGTTCAAGTAAAGTAAAGCAAATTAAGCAATTAAAGCAAGTAGAATACGAGGTTGCTTTTTTATTTATTTTTTATGTAATCCCCCCTCTCTCTTCTCCTTCCTAACCCACTCCGGTTTTCTTCTATTTTAATCCCCATCTTCTACCTCCCTTTCTTGCATGCTTGAAATAAGGGACTCCCCGGTCTATGCCTAGGAAGGACTGTTGAAGGTCATCGTGCTAGGGGCTTTCTTCTAATTCAACCTTTGATGGTATGGGTTCGGCCTCTTGATTACGTGGTGAAGCCTAGCCTTGTATGTCCACGTATTGCATTGTGTATGTCATATTTATACATCCATTCAAAATTGTATTCAAAGTCATTTTCAAACTTGCATCAAAATTCTCTTTCAACACTTGCATTCAAAATCTCCTTTTTTAAACTTGCTTTCAAAATCACACTTCTAAGATGATTCTAGCCATCCCACGGTTAGGGCTGTTCTAAGAAAGTGTTATATTTAATGTGACTATGAAGGTCTATATTTTGGGTGTAAACCCTTAATTGTTTTCATCAAAATCATAATCCTAAGATGATTCTAGGCATTATATGGTTAGAGTTGTTATAGGAAAGTGTGATATTCAGTGTGATTATTATGGTTCATATTTCAAACCTTATTTTGTTTTTAAAAATCACAACTCTAGAATAGTTCTAATCCTTTCATGGTTAGAATTGTTTTAGAAAAGTGAGACATTCAAGAGACTTGTAAAAGTTTATATTCAAACCTTTTTCCAAATTATTTTGCAAATCTACTTTCTAAAAACTCTTTTAAAAAATCTACTTCCTAAAAAACTTTTTTCAAAGATCTTCTTTCCAAAAACTTTTTTTTTTTTGGAGTCCAAGTCAAGCCCTTAAAACCATGATTAGGAAATCATAGTTCCTTTCTTAAAACCATGTCTTCCTATTTTGCCTTAAATCGTAGGTTTTCAAAACTATTTGTACATCAGATCTTAGATTTTCAAAACCTATTTTTTTTACACCAAATTATAGATTTTTAAATCCAAGATTTTCAAAATTGAACATTTCCAATTTCATGTCAAATCAAATCTTCCAATTTAGGAAACTATATCAAATCCACCAATTCTGAAAATAAAATCAAATCATCTATTTTTGGAAACAAAATCTAATCTTTTATTTTAGGGAAAAGGAATCAAATCTTTCCTAATTTCAAACCTTTCTAAATCTCAAATTTTCTAAATTTCAACTTCTAAATCTTTCCAAAGTTTAAATCTTTCTAAATTCAAAACTTTCCAAATTTAAATATTTCAAAAATCAACTTTTTTCTACTTCAAAACTTTCCTAAAATGAAAACTTTCTTAATTTGGCACTTTCCTAAAATGAAACTTTCTTATATTTGAAACATTCCATATTCAAAACTTTTCAAAATCCAATCTTTCCTAAACCCTAACTTTCAAAACTCTTTCAAATCAAATATTCTAGTAAAATCTTTACAAATCTTTTCCAAGTGAAGTGTTTCTAAATCAAATCAAATCCTTTCCAATCTTTTCTAAATCTTATCTTTCCTAATTCTAAGTTTTTTTAAAATAAAAACTTTCCTGAATCAAGCTTTTAAGTCTAAATCAAACCTTCTTATTTTGAGTCCATGCTTCAACCTTAGTTTACCTAAGTCTTAGGATGCCTAAACCCTAGTTCAATCCTAACCCTAAAGTTAGGAAGCTTCGATTTTTTTCTAAACCTCCTTTCTAAACCAATATGATTTTCAAACTTCAATTCAAATCAAGATGATTTCAAAACTCAACTCAATCTTTCCAAATCAAAGTTCCCCTTCCAAGATTAATTTTTTCAAATCAAAATCAATTTTAAAATCCTTAAGTTCAATTTCAAATCAAGGTCAATTCCAAGTTTAATTTTTAGTCAAGTTCAATTTCAAATCTTCTATTCAAAGTTTAAATCAAACTCTTTTCAAATCAAGCCTTTTCAAGTTAAATTTTTCAAAAACCTCAAAGTGTCTATTTTCAATCGGACTCTTATTCGAACTACGATTGACCTGATTCCTAACAAAGGGATACGTAGGCAACCCTCATGGGTGAAGTCAAAACCTTTTTTGAGTTTTCAATTCCAAAACCCTTTTTAAATTTTCAAATTCTATTATTTTTTTCAAGCTTCAAATATTATTTTCAAATCTATTTTCAATTCCATAATCTTTTTCAAGTTTCAAATCCTCTTTTCAAGTCTATTTTCAAAACCAAATTCTTTTTCTTGCACTTGCATGTCATTCATCATGTCAAACCTTTTCTAAAATTCTTCTCAAAGTGGATATAATTGGACTTTTGTTAATTGAAGATTCTAAATGAGTGAATCTAGGTTGAATAGACATGTAGGTACTGCAAGGGCGGGATATGGTGATAGCCTGGTGCATCTTTTCTATACATAACCAACCTCCGAACATAAAATCATTGTTTTCGAAATACCAAAAACAGAGTTATTTTTTAAAAAGAACTTAAATCTTTCCAAAAGTTGCCAAAAAAAACTATTTTCTAAAAACCCCTCTCTTGAGGAAGTTTTCAAAACATTTTCAAAAACCTTAAGTTTAATCTTCGGATTGTACTTAGTTTTAAGTGACCTAATTCACCTTAATCAAGTTAGGTGACGACACCAAACTTTTTCCAAAAAGCCCTTATTCAAATTAATTTTCAGTTCAAACCTAGTCGCACTCGTCCTTCTACGAGGATGAGTTTTAACGAGAGAGTGCCGTGTTTTTCCCACTTGTATATATTTTCCTGAGTGCGAAAATTGGGGCACGACAAGCCTCCGTGATGGAATCAGCAACACATGATTGGTTGATACTCCTCCAACAAATGGCTAGACCTTTTAGGGTAAACACGTTTCCTGAGGTCGATTTCCTAGAATCCTTATCTGACTAAAAATCTAGGTCTGTGTATCCAATGGGTACTAGACCGTCTGCTTGGTAAACTAACACATAATCTTAAGTTCTTTTCAGGTACTTGACTATATTCTTTACCGTAGTTCAGTGTTCCCACCCTAGGTTCGACTGATATTTGCTAACTATGCCTACATCAAAATGGATGTTAGGTCTTGTGCAAAGCATAACACACATGAGGCTTCCCACTGCTGAGGTATAGGGAACTGCCATCATATTCTCTACCTAAAAGGAGGAACCCTTTTTTTAGAAATCTACATGCTAAAACTGGCAAAAATCATATCGATATAAATAACTTGTGATAAGCCCAGCATCTTATGCTTATGATCTTGCAAAAGCTTGATCCCAAAGATGTAACCGGCTTCTCCCAAAGTTCTTCATATCGAACTATCTGGATAACCATACCTTAACCAAAGATAATACCGCCACATCGTTTCCTATAAGTAAGATATGATCCACATACAGTACCAAGAACACCACCATGTTTCCACTACGTTTCTTGTACACACATGACTCATCAATTTATTGATCAAAACTATAAGACTTAATGGCATGATCAAAATGAGTGTTCCAAGACCTAAACGCTTGCTTAAGTCCATAAATGGACTTTTTAAGCTTGCACACCATGTGCTCTTGACATTTTTCTACAAAACCATTTGGTTGCATCATATATATGCACTTAACAAGACTTTCATTAAGAAAAATTGTCTTGATATCCATTTGCCAAATTTCGTAATCAAAATGAGGCGCAATGGATAAGAGAATCTAGATAGACTTTAGTATGGCTACTAGTGAAAAGGTTTCCTCATAGTCGATTCTCTCTTTCTGAGTGAACCTTTTCGCAATAAGCGTAGCCTTGAAGGTTTTCACCTTCCCATCTACTCCTCTCTTCTTCTTGTAGATCCACTTACATTCGATGGGTTTTATCCCTTTGGGTATAAGATTCTAGACTTAATTAAAGTACATAGACTCTATCTCTGATTTCATAGGTTTTGTCTAATGTTCTAAACAAGTTCGGTATCCAGTTCATCAGGGATCATGTCATAGAACTTTCTCAAAAACATATACCGATCAGGTTGGCATACAACCCTCCTACTACGATGAGACACAATTTGTGTCTATGTATTATCAGTGAATTGCTTTGCTAATTCTGATCCTTGTGCACCATTATCATGCCTTGGTTGTGGAACTACTGTGTTGATGGTATCCGCACGCTGGGTTTTAGTATTAGCCTGAGTCACAATATTCCTCCCACAACGACAAGGCAATGTGATGTCAATGACTCGGTCTTGTAGTGCTTCTTCTTATACTGTAGGTATTGAAGAAGTATGTACTGGTCTATCTCCTCTCAACACTTCTAGAATAATCTTACTTTTGGATTTGTGGTTCATTACATAGTCCTTTTCTAAGAATCGGGTATTGGTGCTAACAATAACTTTTTGATCCTGAGGATAATAAAATAAACCACCTTTTGTACCTCTAGGATACCCAAAAAAGAAACAGACATCTGTTCTAGATTTCAACTCATCTGTTTTCTCTTTCAGTACGTGGGTTGGACTACCCCATATTCGAACATGCTGTAGACTAGACTTGTGCCCATTCCACAGTTCTGTGGGAGTAATAGGTACTGACTTAGATGGTACCATGTTCAAAATGTATGCTATTGTTTCAAGTACATGGCCCTAAAACAAATTAAGCAAATCTGAATAACTCATCATAGATCTTACCATATCCATAAGAATTCTGTTCCTTCTCTCTGCTACACCATTCTGTTGTGGCATACCTGGTGTAGACAACTGGGACTCAATTCCCTCATTTGATAAATAATACATAAATTCTCCCAAAAGGTACTCACCACCATGATCAGATCGTAGTGTCTTGATACATTTACCATGAAACTTCTCTGTTGCTACCTTAAACGCTCTAAATTTCTCAAAGCATTCAGACTTACGGTGCATCAAATAAATGTACACATACCTTAAGTAATCATGAATGAAAATAATGAAATACTCAAAGTCACCTCTGGCTTGGATATTGATGGGGCCACACAAATCAAAGTAAACTATTTCCAATACTTCTTTTGACCTATTGACTTTTGCCTAAAAATATCGCTTGGTCATCTTACCTTCTAAGTATGATTCATAGACTAGTAGTGCCTCAATTTTCAATGAACCTAATGGCCCATCCTTAATCAGTCTGAAAATTCATCTTAGATTAATGTGACCTAAGTGTAGGTACCAAAGATATGTTTGGTTAAGTTCAGAAGGTTACTTTCTCTTACATGGTAGTGTATTAGTGTTATTAAATTTATTTAGTTGTAGTGTATGAGAAATGTGATTAACAATATAAAGACCATCCACTAATGTACCAAAACAAATAAAACATTTATTTAAATTAATAATAACTAAGTTACTAAAATAAAAGGAATATCCATTATCAACTAATCTAGAAACTAAAATCAAATTCCTTCTAATGGAAGGTACATAAAGAGAGTATTTTAATACTAAAATTCTAGATCCACCAAATAAAATACTAATATCTTCTACTGTAACTGCTAACACTCTCATGCCATCTTCCATAAATATGTGGATCTCTCCATCACTAAGCTGGCGAGTTTGGTGGAACCCTGCAAAGAATTACATATATACATTAAATAAATAATGCAAGGCAAACATTGTTCACACAGATTCTCATTAAAAAGGAATAACTAATTTATTAATAAATACTAAAGTCATTACACAAAGCATGTCTTTTAGTATAAATCCCTAACAATCTCCTACTTAGACTTAAAGCCTTGCAGTAATTCACCTAAGTCCCATCCCATTTAAATGATTATCAAAAGTCTTGGCTGGTAAACTCTTTGTAAAAGGGTATGCCAGGTTGTCTACTGATACAATCTTGATAACCAGCACATCATCTTTATGCACTATATCTTGTATCAGGTGATACTTACGCTTAATGTGTTTTGTCCTCTTATGAGTCCTAGGTCCCTTCGAGTTAGAAACTGTCTCGTTATTATCACAATAAAGTGTAACAGGCAATTGTGCTAAAGGTACCACTCCTAGATCTAACAAAAAGTTTCTGAGCCAAACGTCCTCCATGCCTGCCTCTGAGGTTACCACATATTCGGCCTCCATGGTGGAATCAGTAACATATGATTGCTTGATACTCCTTGAACTAATGGCTCCACCTCCTAAGGTAAATACATTTCCCAAGGTCAATTGTCTAAAATTCTTATCTGACTGAAAATCTGAGTCTATGTACCTAATGGGTACAAGACCATCTGCCTAGTAAACCAACATATAATCCCTAGTCCTTTTTAGGTACTTGATTATATTCTTTACCGCAGTCTAGTGTTCCTGCCTTGGGTACGGCTGATATCTGCTAACTATGTCTACGACAAAACAGATGTTAGGTCTAGTGCATGGTATAGCATACATGAGACTTCCTACTATTGATGTGTAGGGAACTGCCTTCATATTCTTTGTCTCAATTGGTGTCTTAGGACACTAATCCTTGGTTAGAGAGATTTCATGTCTAAAAGGGAGGAACCCTTTTTGGGAATCTTACATGCTAAAATGGGCAAGAATCGTATCGATATAAATAGCTTATGATAAGCCAAACATCCTATGCTTATGATCTCGCAAAAGCTTAATCCCATGGATGTAACCGCTTCTCCCAAGTTCTTCATATCGAATTGTCCAAATAACCATACATTAACCAAAGATAATATCCCCACATCATTTCTGATGAACAAGATATCATTCACGTACAGTACCAAGAACACCATCACGTTTCCATTATGTTTTCTTATACACACACGACTCGTCAATGCATTGAACAAAACCATAAGACTTAATGGCCTGATCAAAACGAGTGTTCTAAGACCTAGACACTTGCTTAAGTAGATAAATGGACTTCTTAAGCTTGCACACCATGTGCTCTGGGGCATTTTCTATAAAACCATTTGGTTGTATCATATATATACACTCATCAATACTTCTATTAGGGAAAGCTGTCTTGACATCCATTTGCTAAAATTTCGTAATCAAAATGAGCCACAATGGACAAGAGAATCCGGATAGACTTTAGCTTGGCTATCGGTGACAAGGTTTTCTTATAGTCGATCCCTTCCTTCTAAGTGAACCCTTTCACAAAAAGCCTAGCCTTAAAGGTTTCCACCTTCCCGTTTGCTTCTCTCTTCTTCTTATAGATCCACTTGCATTCGATGGGTTTTTATCCCTTCGAGTGGTTCTACAAGATTCCATACTTGATTATAGTATATAGACTCCATCTCTAATTTCACAACCTTTGTCTAAAGTTCTGCGTCGTTATCTTAAAGTGTTTCATTGTAGTTAACGGGTTCTGTATCCAGTTCATCCGGGATCTTTTCATAAGACTCTCCCAAGAACATATACCAAATAGGTTGGCATACAACTCTCCCACTACGACGAGGTACGACCTGTGTCTGTGTATTACGAGTGAATTGCTCTACTGATTTTGATCCTTATGCACCATCATCATACATTGGTTGTGGAACCAACGTGTTGATGGTATCTGTCGTGCCCCAATTTTTAGCACTTGAAAAAACACATAAGTGAGAAAAACACGATACTCTCTCGTTAGAACTCATCCTCCTAGAAAGACAAGTGCGACTAGGTTTGAATTAGAAATTGATTTGAATAAGGGCTTTTGAAAAAAGTTTAGAGTCACCACCTAACTTTGTTAAGGTGAGTTAGGTAACTTAAAACTAAGTGTAATCCAAAGATTAAACTTAAGATTTTTGAAAAAGTTTTGAAAACTTCCTCAAGAGAGGGTTTTTTCTAGAAAACAGGTTGTTTGTCAACCTTTAAAAAGATTTAAGCCATTTTTGAAAAATAACTCTAGTTTTAGTCTTTAGAAAATAGTAATTTTAGGCTTGGAGGTTAATTATGTATAGTGAAGATGCATTAAGTTATCACCCTATCTTGCCTTTGTGGTACCTACATGTCTATTCACCTTAAGATCACTAATTTAGAATCTTCGATTATTCATTGTCCAATTATATCCACCTTGAGAAAAATTTTAGAAAGAAGTTTGATATGATGCATGACATGTAAGTGCAAGAAAATGATTTAATTTTGAAAATAAACTTGAAGAGAGGATTTGAAGTTTGAAAGAGGCTGCCGGAATTAGAAATTTGAAAAAAGTTATAGAATTGAAAACTTGAAAAAGGTTGTGACCACACCCATTAGAGTTGCCTACGTATCCCTTTGTTGGGAATCAGGTTAGTCGTAGTTCAGGCTCGGGGTCCGATTAAAAATAAACACTTTGAGGTCTTGTTTGAAAAGTTTATTTTTTGAAATGGGCTTGATTTGAACTTTGATTTAAAGATTAGAAATTGAGCTTTGACTTGAAATTAACTTTGATTCAAAATCAAAATTTGAATTGACTTGGAAAGATAAAGTTGGACTTTGAAATCAATTTGACTTGAATTGAAGTTTGAAAACCATCTTGATTTAGAAAAGAGTTTTATAAGAGTCTTTAAAAAGAGTTGAAACTTCCTAACTTTAGGGTGAGGGCTGAACTAGGGTTTAGGTATCCTAGGACTTGGGTAACCTAGGGTTGAAGCATGCAATTGAAATAGGAAGTTTTGATTTTAGAAAATTCTAATTTAAGAAAGATTAGAAACGGTTTGATTTGATTTTGAAACACTTGACTTGGAACGGTTGGAAAAGATTTGACTTGAAATAATTTAGAAAGTTAGGGTTTAGGAAAGATTGGATTTTGAAAAGCTTTGAATTAGAAAAGTTTCAAAATAGAAAAGTTCCATTTTAGGAAATGGTTGATTTTGGATAGATTTGAATTTAGAAAGATCCATTTAAGAAAGGTTTGAACTTAGAAAGATTTAAAATTTGAAAGTTTAAAATTAGAAAAGTTTTGAAATTAGGAAAGATTTGATAAGTGGAATTTAGAAAGTTGGAGTTCAGGAAGACTTGGAAGTTTAAAATTAAGAAAGGTTTGAAAGTTTAAATTTAAGAAAGATTAGAATTAAGAAAGATTTGATCCCTATTTCCTAAAGTGGAAGGTTGGATTTTAGTTTCAAAAATAGATGATTTGATTTGATTTTCAAAATTGGAGGATTTGGTTTAGTTTCCTAAATTGAAAATTTTGATTTGACATGGAATTAGAAAACTTGAGTTTTGAAAATGTTAAATTTGGAAATTTATGATTTGGTAGGAAAATAGATTTTGAAAATCTATGATTTGATGTAGAAAATAGAAAGTTATTATTTCAAGAAAGGGATTAGGGTTTCTTAATCATGGATTTTAAGGTTTTGACTTAAACTTCAAGATAAAAAGTTTTTAGAAAGTAGATTTGCAAAACAACTTGAAAAGAGGTTTGAATATGGACTTTTACAAGTCTCTTGAATATCTCACTTTTTTTAAAACGATTCTAGCCGTGAAAAGATTAGAACCATTCCAGGATTGTGATTTTGATAACAATTAGGATTTGAAATATGGATCATAATGATCACATTGAATGTAACACTTTCTTAAAACAACCCTAACCATGGAATGGCTAGAATCATCTTAAGATTGTGGTTTCGATAAAATCAATTTAGGGCTCGGACCAAAAATTTAGACTTTGACGGTCACATTGAATGTAACACTTTCCTAAAATAACCCTGACCATGAAATGGCTAGAATAATCCTTGGAGTGTGATTTTGAAAACAAGTTTGAAATAAGAAGACTTTGAATGCAAGTTTTGAAAGAGAACTTTGATGTAAGTTTGAAAATAACTTTGAATGTAATTTTGAATGTAAAGCATGAATATGATAACTACAATGCAATAGGGTGGTGAACATACAAGGCTAGGCTTCACTATATAATCAAGGGACCCGAACCCACACCATGAAAGGTTGAACTAGAAGAAAGCCCTCAGCATGGTGACGTTCAACAGTTCTTCCTAGGTAGAAAATGAGGATTAAAATAGAAGAAAACTCAAGTGGGTTAGGAGAGAGAAGAGAGAGGGAAATTACATAAAAGTAACTAAAAAACCAATATCATATTCTTCTTGCTTTGATTGCTTGGTTTGCTTTACTTGACTTAACCTTTGAAAACTTTGAAGATGCAGCACTTGATTTTCAATGGATATTTTGAGGCTTCTGTTTGAGTGTATAAGGTGTAGAGAGGCTAGGATTTGAGTGTATGGAGGCTAGGGTGTAATACTCTGAACCCATTAATTTTCCTATTTGTATGTTTCTTTAAATTTAATATTATTCTAATGTGCATTTGGTTCAAGTTGACCAATTAAAAGTCATGTTGTAACTTAAGCCTATAGGGTGAGACATATGGGATTATTTTCCATGTGTATCATCTTATATACACAAAACACACACGCTCATACACACACACACACACACCCCCAACGGGTAGAGAGAGAGATGGAGGAGAAGAAGAGGAGGAAGAAGGAAAAGGGGAGCTTGGAGAGCTTCAACCCAAACCAAGAGAAGCTATTGGAAGACTTGGACAAGTTTGAGGAAGGTAAGATTCCATTCTCTCTCTACAATTGTATATGTATGTGTATCTATCTTGGTGGTTTGTGTTGGGTTTTTGCATATATGTATCTAGGGGTGTTGTTGTTGAATTTGGAGGACCCCTTGGGTCCCAATTACTTGATTTAGAGAGCTTGAAGCTCATTTGTTAAAGATTGGGAGTGGTGGGTTAAAAATCTCCAAATATATGAAATGTTAGGATTTTGAATTATTTCTTTAGAACCCTTTGTTTTGATTGTTCTTTCTCCCCCATTTTGAGTTATTGTCATCCTTATGAGCTAATCTTTGAGCCCTAAGAGTGTTGGGAAGGTTTGGTTGTGTTTGGAGGGGTTTTGGAAAAGTTTTGGGTTGAAAATCGCTACTGCACAAAAGGGGGGGCTATTCGAATGGCCCGAGAGGGTGTTTTTCCATTTTTCCCAGCATTCGAGCAACCATTTTGTGCGTTCGAACGGCTTGGTCACTTTGGCCTAGCGTTCGAACGGCCCAGTTGGGTGTTCGAACGGTCTGCCAGCTTCGGCACTATTTAGTAAAATAGGCATAACTTTATCTAGAAAATTTAGATTGATGCACCGTTTGAAGTATTAGAAAGTAGACTCATAGACCTTTGTGCCCATATAAAGGTTGTTCTCTAATTATTTATAGATTGAGGTTTATGGAAGTTTAAAGTTGACCTAAATCCATGCCAACAATATGGTTTTTCAAAATTTTAGTCCACCTTTCATGAGGTATAACTTCTTCACCCGAAATGTGTTTTTGGCCCATGACCTATCAAAATAAACGCCTTTAAGCCTATTTTCAAATGGAACTAGCCTTGGGTGTGAAATCATCTTTGAGAGGTGGTTAGGACGCAATGAGAGGATCGATGTTCTGGGTTTCATACTTCACCCTCAACCTTATGTTCTCGTTTTATGTTAGAGCCTTGCCCCAGAGTTAGTCTTGCTTTTCCATGGTGAGAGTGAGGTGTTGGTGAGTTGGGGTCAAGGGATTTATATGCTTAGTCTCAGTTTATACATTATTGCCTTGCCTTGGCATCGTGCATTGATGTTTAATATTTTTATGTGAATTATGTGTAAGAGCACCTTGCTTAACACCCGTTCAGTTGGATAGAGATGAGTAATGATATGCCATGAGTAAGACCTATTACCCTCCAAATGCTTTCAAGTTCAGTTACGTTTCATGCATTTCTTTTCATTTATTTCAATGTATCAATGATTATGTTCAGGTATGAATGTCATGCTTTGAATTATATACAAACCTTACCTACGATATGAACTACAACCTATGGACTAGAACGTTCACATAAAGTAGATGTAAGATTCTTAACGTATGACTCTAACTCAAGGTCTTTTCGTAGCAAGACTTTAATCTAGCCCGATAGTCCTAAGATGGGGGATGTGAAATAAACCATCGATATGTAAGGTCTTTCATGGCAAGACCCTAAACTAGCATTGATGGTCCTACGGTAGGGGACATGAAATAATCTATCGCCATGTTGGGAGACGTCCCTTGGCTTAAAAATCCATATGTGACCTTTATGGTTACTATAATTGAGCGTAGCTCTTATGATTGATTTAAAAAAGCCTATGTGTGACCTTTATGGTTACTAATTGAGCCTAGCTCTTATGATTGGCCTAAAGCACTCTACGTGCTAACGACTGAGCGTAGCTCTAAATGACTAAGCCTCGTCTCATGATTGAGCCCTGCTCTCATGATTGGCTTAAAGAGTGACCTTTATGGTTACCGACTAAGCCTAGCTCTTATGATAAGCCTATGCGTGACCTTCGCGGTTACTATGTTGGCCTAAAGAGCCTATGCGTGACCTTCATGGTTACTATGTTGGCCTAAAAAGCCTTATGCGTGACCCTTGTGGTTACTATGATGCCCAATACCAGAAAGATCTCTTAAGTGAGGTGAAGTAAGGGATATGTTAGCCTAAAGAGCCCTATGTGTAACCTTTATGGTTACTGATGCGGAACCTAGTTCTGATGTTGGCCTAAAGAGCCCTATGTGTAATCTTTATGGTTACTAATGGGCAGCCTAGCTTTGATGTTGGCCTAAAGAGCTTATGTGTAATCTCTATGGTTACTGATGTGAAGCCTAGCTCTAATATTGGCTTAAAGAGCCTGAGTGTAATCTTTAAGGTTGCTAATGCAGAGCCTAACTCCAAATGTAAAGACATGACACACTTATGTTCTAGAACGAGAAATATGATTTATTCAAATGCTTCACGACAAGTTATATATGTCTCCACGAGTATTAGTGTCATGGTATATCTCTTCTGTTTAAGATGTTATGTTATGCCTTACGGTACTATGCCATAGTATGCTTATGGCATGCTACGTTATGGCTTACGAAATCATGTTATGATTTACGACCCACTACTATGGTACTATTTTCGAAATATTATAACATTCATTATGAAAGCTTACGATATAATGTTCCAATATAACGCTGTGATACCTATGTTCTCAAACTTATACCTTATGCTTTTCAAGAACGACGATATGGATGTATCTAATGTTATACAATGAGTTAAGATGTATACTTACAAGTTATGATATGTTATGTGTTATGTCTCACTCCTATGATACTATGTTTGAAATGATATAATAATTCGATATGATGCTTATGCTACCTACGTTTCTAGTTATACATTTTATACATTCCCAAGAATAATAATATGTGATGTGTCCAATATTATACAAAAAACTAAGATATACGCTTATAAGATACGATAGATTATTGTGGGGGAGTAACCCCCGGCCCAGCCCAATGGATGAGGCCCAATCTGCGCAAGTTAAAGTTGGGCCCACTTTGGTAGCCCAGATCAGAATTAGCGGGAAGGCCAGACTGCCGACCTCCCTCACAACACAGCCCAAACCACGAAAGGTGGGCCCAAACCGCTAGCGGTCTCTACGCATTAAATGCAGAGTTGACTCGCATTTAATACGCATGCAGCTGCCCACGCGACGTGAACGTGCACGTCCGGTCAGCCGGAATCCTTCACGACGGTGTGCCAGACCCTGTGGATAATCAGGCGGCGTCAATGATGACGCCTACCTAACAGGCCATGAGAGCCTGCTGGTAGGTTAAGGCAAAACACACTCCCTCGAAAGTCCTATAAATACCCAAGGCACCGAGAGTCAGGTATGGAGAGTAAACCCCTAATATTGACCGCTCTCATTCATCTTCATCGATTAAGCTTGCTGACTTAATCTTCGGAGTGTGATCGGCCCTTTACGGGTCGACCCATTCTAACTTCTTCGTCTTGCAGGAGATACCTGGACTCATCCATTTCTGGGCCTGAGAGTTCGCCCCAGCCTTAAAGAAAAATCCCACCTACAATTGGCGCCGTCTGTGGGAAGGCTTAGAAAAACCACGAGTCTAGACAACCGGAGACGTAGGGCAGAAGACCACGGCGGGAGAGGCCTCGGAGACTCCTCCAGTAGAGACCCGACCAACTCGGCGCATTGCCAACCTACACCAGTAGATCGGCAAAGGAGGAGAACACTAAGGTCGGAGATACGCACGCCCGCTGAGAGCCACCAGGAGGCACCAGAGGAAATGCGAAGGGATACGGGCTACGTCAGGGGCAGAAATTTCCGCAGAAACCCTCCTCGGAATCTGGCCCCGTCGCCCTCCAGTGGGTGGGTTCCGAGCGAGGTTACGCTCCGCGCAGTAGAGAGGAAAATTTGGCGACGCGGAGAAGAGATAACTTACCTCACCTCCCAGGTGCTGGCCATGAGGGAGGCATTCTCTGGCAGGAATCATCATGGGAGAGAAGGGTCCCCAGCTCGGGAGCAGGTTGTCGGCAGCAGGGACGAACCAGCACCACCGGTAAGGGGAAGTTACACCCCTAGTACCGAGCGTTGCATGTACAGACGCACGGGTCGGCGGAGGGAAAGGAGCAAAACTCCACCGAATGACAGTCCAACTGAAGGAGATCGGCGGAAAGAAGACTGGGAGAAATGGTACAACGAAAAGCAGGAGGATAGAAGGCAGCAGACTAAAGAGCGCACAGCTCATGACCTGATGAGAAAGGCCCTCGATCAAATTGCGTCCACGCCATTCACCGAGGATATTGAATCCCATCCAATTCCTCGAAAGTTCACCCCACCTAAGTTTGCCCTCTATGACGGGAAGTCCGACCCAATCACCCATGTTTGGCATTACAAACAGCTCATGGTAGTGTGGTGCAGTGACTAGATGCTAATGTGTCAAATCTTTCCCTCCAGTCTGGGGAGCGTGGCTCTACGGTGGTTCAACAAATTGCCACGTAAGTCCGTTTCAAGCTGGAGGCAACTGGCCGAGCTCTTTACAGCTCGTTTCATTGCAAACAGCTTACAGCCATAAGATGTTGACTTCTTGCTGACGTTGCGAAAGGAGGAAGGAGAAGGGTTGCGAGCATACGCCCGACGCTACTGGGAGGCTTATAACGAAATTGACGAGTGCAGCGAGCAGTTGGTTGTAACTTAGTTCAACATTGGCCTTCCCAGGGAGCATCGCTTGCGACAGTCCTTAATGAAGAAACCAACACTCACGATATAGGAACTAATGCTCAGAATTGAGCGCTATGCACGGTTGGACGAAGACGTACCTCAGATAGCATCAACCAAGGCCACCGCTGCAGCCGAAAAGACAAGTAAGAAGGATGCTAAGAAGCCTCGGACAGAAGATATCGGCCGAGGGAAAAGGGCAACTGAGGGGGTCTATATAGTCTTTAAAGACCCCATCTATAAAATATTGCCCCAGATCCGTGATAAGCCCTTCTTTAAATGGCCGCCGAAATTGGGAGGAGACCCAGCGACCCGAGACCAGAAGAGATTCTGTTCATACCACCGTGAGAAGGGACATAAGACAGAGCAATGTCGGCATCTGAAAACTCACCTGGAAGACTTGGCCAAAGCAGGCCACCTCGACCAGTTCATTGATCGGGAGAAGACAAAGAATGAAGTCGAGCAACCGCGGGTAGAGGATGCAGCGCGAAAGGAACCAGAATCACGACCGGTACGGATAATCAATGTGTTGCACGAATTAGCTGAATCAGGGACCATTGACCTGCACAGATACCGAGCCGAGATGCGGAAAGCAGCACACCTACAGGAAGTAATGCAGGCACAACAACCCAACAAGAAAGCAAAGGTCGGCAGCGGCCACATGCCAATTTCTTTCAACGACGAGGATCTTGTGGGAGTACAGATCCCTCATAATGACGCTTTGGTGGTTACCCTAAGAATAGCGGATTGCGACGTCAAAAGGCTGCTCATTGACTAGGGGAGTTCATCCGAAGTTATATACTATAGTCTTTTCAAGCAACTAGGGCTGAATGAGTCCGACCTCCAACCGTCGCTTAGCCCATTGGTTGGGTTCAACTCGAGCCCAGTCTGGCCAATGGGAAAGGTGATTATTCCTGTGACAGCCTGCGGGATCACGTTGCCTACCGAATTCCTGGTAGTGAACATGCCCTCCCCCTACAATGCCATCATGGGACGAACTTGGTTACACCTAATGAGGGCCGTTCCGTCATCGTACCATCAGCTGCTTCGGTTTCCGACACCGGCAGGTGTTGGAGAAATCAAGGGAGACCAAGTGGCCGCCAAACAATGTTTCCTAACGGCATGTGTGACAAAGACAAAACCTGAGAAAGTGGAGATGATGGAGCTGCATGAAGACACCCCCACAATTGATGACGTGGGGCAGACACCTGAGAATAAAGCTGTGGAGGACCTGAAGAAGATATACATTGATCAGCGAGGAGACAAATACTTCGTCATCGGCACCTCTCTCTCCAAACAAGAGGAGAATTCCCTGCTCGAGTTGCTGACGAACTTCCTGGAAGTGTTCGCCTAGACCCCTTATGACATGCCTGGGATCGGCGCTGACGTTGCTTGTCATCGTCTGAATGTTAATCCAAACTGCCGACCTATCGTCCAGAAGGGGAGAAGGGCAGCTACCCAGCATATGGACGCTGTTTTGGAGGAAACAGAGAAACTTTTGGAAGCTGGGGCCATCGGGAAATCAACTACCCGAGCTGGTTATCGAATACGGTGGTTATAAAAAAGAAGGACGGAAAGTGGAGGGTCTGTGTCGACTTCACTGATCTCAATAGGGCATGCCTCAAAGATCCATTCCCTTTGCCCAAATTGACCAGCTTGTGGATGCAACCGCCGGCTTCAGACGGATGAGTTTTCTGGACGCTTACCGAGAGTACCACCAGATCCTACTCCACCCCGACGACCAAGAGAAGACGGCCTTCATCACTCCAAGGGGAATCTACTACTACAGAGTTATGCCCTTTGGACTGAAGAACGCCGGAGCTACGTATCAGCGACTGGTCACAAAGATGTTCAAGACGCAGCTCGGCAAAACTGTCGAGGTCTACATCGACGACATGGTGGTGAAAAGCAAACTGAGCAACACCCACTTGGCGGACCTAAAGGAGGTACTCTGTATCCTGAAGGACTACAAAATGCGGTTGAACGCTTTAAAATGTGTCTTCGGGGTCGGCTCAAGCAAGTTTTTGGGATTCCTGGTCACACATCGGGGCATTGAAGTGGACCCATGACAGATTAGTGCGATTTAGAGTATTCAAGCTCTAAGGAATGCCGAGGAAGTTCAGAGATTGACAGGAATGGCCGCGGCACTCAACAGATTCATCAGCCGTTCATCGGACAGGTGCCGACCCTTCTTCCAGCTCCTAAAGAAACAGGAGCGGTTCGAGTGGACCCCAGAGTGTGACTCTGCCCTTGCCGATCTAAAAGCCTACCTCACCAAACCACCCCTGCTCTCCACCCTTGCCCAGCACGAGGAACTCTTCCTTTACCTTGCAGTATCAGACCATGCAGTCAGCGCGGTCCTACTGAGGCAAGAAAATTGGCAACAATTCTCGGTCTATTACGTCAACAAAACCCTTCTTGGAGCCGAGAGTAGGTACCTACCCCTCGAAAATTTGACACTTGCACTGATAGTAACATCCCGCAAGTTGGTGCATTACTTCAGATCTCACACCATTAACGTCCTCACAAACCACCAGCTCAAACCCCTTTTAAGAAAAGCCGACTTCTCAAGAAGAATTGCAAAATGGGCCGTGGAATTAGGCGAGTTTGACATCAAATACCAACCTAGATTGGCGGTAAAGGGGCAGGTTCTTGCAGACTTTATTGCCGAGTTCTCTGTCGAGATAGCACCAGAAGTAGAACAGACCCCAGCAACTAGCCAACCGCAACACGAACCCCCCCTCGACCTTTGGGAACAATCAGATCATTGGAAACTCTACGTGGACTGAGCTTCCAATGACCGGGGGGCAGGCTCAAGCATCGTACTCATCACACCAGAAGGGTTAACCATCGAGCAAGCCATCAAACTGGAGTTCCCTGCCTCCAATAATGAATCAGAATACGAGGCCTTGCTCGCCGGAATACGTCGAGCTATTGAGCTTCGAATTCCGGAAATCGTCATATATTCGGACTCCTTACTTGTCGTAAACCAGATCACAGGGGAATACGTAGCAAAAAGTGATAGAATGGCGCAGTACCTAGCAAAAGCCAAGGAACTACTCAGGCACTTCAAAAGCTACAAGCTTCGACAGATTAGCCGAGACAACAACTCACATGCGGACGCCTTGGCAACTCTGGCCACGGCTCTGAAATCTAGTTCAAAAAGGACGATCAACGTAAAAACTCTTGCCAAGCCCAGCATCTTTCGGGAGGAGGAGGAAGCCTTAACAGCAGAAAGGTTGGGACCATCATGGATGGACCCAATCATCTCTTACCTTGGCACGGACAAGCTGCCAGACGATAAGGCTGAAGCTCGGCGAATCAGGCATGCATCCCTCAGGTATTGGCTATCACCAAGTAAGGAACTTTACAGGCGTTCCTTTACAGGTCCATATTTGCACTGCGTCCATCCGGACCAAGTACAGAGCATCTTGTTCGAAATCCACGAAGGGATATGTGGAAGTCATATCGGGGGAAGATCGATAGCACACCGAGCCATCTCACAAGGATACTGGTGGCCTTACATGCAGAAGGATGCAGCCCAGTACGTCTTGAAATGTGACAAATGTCAAAGGTTTTCCCCCATCATCCACCAGCCAGCCGAGGACCTCGCCTCCATCACCAGTCCGTGGCCTTTCGCTCAGTGGGGACTGGACATTGTCGGACCACTACCTCGAGCCCTGGGCAACAAAAGGTTTCTCATTATGGCCACCGACTACTTTACCAAGTGGGTGGAAGCGGAACCTTTATCAAACATCAGGGAAATTGATGCCAAAAGGTTTGTATGGAAAAGCATTGTCACCAGATTCGGGTTGCCCCGTGCCATTATATCAGATAACGGCACCCAGTTCGATGGCAACATCTTTAGATCATTCTGTGAAGGATTGGGGATCAGAAACTATTACTCAACACCAGCTTACCCCCAATGCAACGGGCAAGCCGAGATTTCGAACAAAACCATGCTTAATGGAGTCAAGAAGCGACTGGAAAAAGCTAAAGGGAAGTGGACAGAGGAACTGCCAAATGTTTTGTGGTCCTATAGAACAACCCCTAGGAGGTCCACCGGGGAAACGCCGTTTTCCTTGGCATATGGGATGGAGGCAGTCATCCCCTTGGAGATCGAACTACCAACAATCAGATCGGCAGCTTTCGACGTAGGTGTCAACGACCGGACGGTTGCAAGAGACCTGGACCTCGTCGAAGAAAGAAGGGAAACCGCCTTGATCAGGCTCACAGAGTATCAGCGACAGCTAAAACGCTCTTACAACAAGCGGGTCCGCCGGAGAAACTTTGCTCTAGGAGATCTAGTTTTGCGAAAAGTACTGGGGGCAACTAAAAAGGCGGCAGATGGAAAGCTCGGCCCAAACTGGGAAGGTCCCTACAGAGTCACAGCCCAGGTCGGCATCGGCGCATACAGACTGGAGACCGTCGAAGAAGGGCGACCATTGCCACGACCATGGAATGCAACCAACTTGAGGAAATTTTACCAGTAAGGCAAAGCTCCATGCACTGTAACAGTCCATGAAATGTGTAAAGCCCAGCTGAAGAATCAATGAAAACGAAGCTATTCGAATGAATCTACTCTGAGCACTCTGTGACAATAAAAACCAGGTGTAAAAACTTGGTCCTGTCCAAGTTGGGTAGGTCGGCCAAAGAAGGCCAAAATAAAAACCAAGTCTAAAGAACTTGATCCTGAAATAGTTGGGCAGGTCGGTCGAAATAGGCCAAGAAAGAAATCAAACGACAAAATCAAATGAGACAGACTCACAGCAAAAATCAGATAAAGCAGATTTGGTAATAAGCAACAAAAAGAGTCCTCATTAAAAAGCATCGACGGTTACAAAATTTGAAAAAAGAAAGAAAAGTTATGCCGACTTCTCCCCCGGCTCTACAGTTACCCCCAGCGAAGTCACTTCCACATCCTCAGAGGGTTCAGCTGTGGCCTCCAAATTTTTAAGCCTCTCCTTCTCAGCAGCAGCCTCTTCGGTCGCGTCCTTTAACTTAAGCTCCCGTCTGTATAGGGCATTTGCCAGCACTTTCTTCGGACAGACGACGCCGTCCTCGGTAGTATCAAAGTAGTCCGGGCAAAGACCCCACACGTCGGAGGCCTTATCTAGCTCTGCAACGACAAGGGCACCATTCCAACCCTGTCAGAATATGGTGCGAATGAGGTCCATCATCTCTTAAGCCAAATTCTTGGCTCCCCTCTCTTCACCCCGCTTCAATATGGCCTCTTCTTCCACCTTCAGCTTGGCCACTTCAGCCTTAAGGGTCTCCACCTCCTCATTGGCATTGTGCAGATCCACGGACTGCACATCAAACTTTTTCTCGAGGTCAGCAAGATCCCTGTCCCTCTTTTCAAAGTCGGCCTTCGTCAGCAAAACCTCGGCGGAAGCCTGCTCGGCTTGTTTCCTGAAGGTAATTCGCTCCTTATTTACTTCAATCCACTCGAGCTTCAAACGGCCGTGCTCTTCAATGAGTTGCTGGTGAACCTCGGCAAGCTTTTGGAAGCGCGTCATCGCCTCCAAGGAATTTAGACAGCCCTACACAAATCGGAGAAGGTCGTTGTTAGGGCAAGTGTCTAAAAAGACTGTGGTCATCAAAAAAGTCAAAGCCGTCTTACCCGTATGGAGTCATGGAAAGCACCCATAAAAACGGCTGAGTCGCTTGCCTCGCCCAGCTTCGCTACGTCCTTTTTCTGAAGGACGCTTTTCATGACACCAAAAGTAACCTCGGGCTGATCGATCATAGAATCTGCTGTCGTCATAGGATGGCCCAGAATGTCCGGAGTGATGGTCACAGTCCCGCCGACCTCGTCCACCGCGCCTTTGCCTTTCTGCTTTTTGGGCGCTGGGGTCGGAGTGACATCGGGCCTCCTTTTTCTGTGTTGCCGTGTCTCCGGCCTCTGTTGCGCGGGAGGGGACTCCTCCACGGGAGTAACCGCCAGCTCGGCCGGAGGGTTTTCGGCAAGAGTAGGTGTGGCCGACTTCAACGGCTGCCCCGCAAGAGCAAACATCCGTTCCTTCAGGCTCATGCCGTCCATTTGGTCTTGGGATGGGCTCGAATCACTCGTTCCGATGGGAATCTCAACTCGGCGGTTGGGCACAGTGTACGGTGACGAAGTGGATGCTGAGTTGTGCGATTTCGTTCGCTCTTCTTGCCGGTCTTCACTAAGTGAGGCAGATGGAGGAGCAACCGCGACTGTCACGCCTGTAGGGATGCGCGCCCTCTCGATCGCTATGCTAGTAGGGATTTCCTCAAAGTCTCCTTCGGCACCTTCGTCCGCTAATCTTGCTAATACACTCTGGGGGACACCAGTCTCGGCAGTGAAAGTCGAGTATCGCAGTGGGTAGGAGAGCAAGATATGTGCCGCCCGAGCTATGTATTTTAGTCGACCTTCGCCAACGTAGTTCAAGACCTTGTTGAGGTCGTCAGAGTTAACCAACCAGTCACGAGCTTTTGACCGCTTCCTTGTGTCAGCAAAAAGTTGGAGAGTTAGTATGGTTGCGAATTGAAACTTAAAATGACGCACAGTGCAAGAGATCGGCTTCAAACCTAGTTCGACGGGCACTCTAGGGCATCGAATCGCCGGTCTATCCTTCTCGGGAACATTGTCGAACTCCCATGGACCGGTTACCCAAACCCTAACGTCGTCGACGCCCTTCCCTGAGGAAGGCATACACTTCACTAACTCTAAGGACTTCTTTACTACCCGGAGGTAAACCTTGTAACTGCCTCCAACTTTACAAAGAGTGTAGCAGTAGTCCAGTTCGGCAAGGCCCAGGTTCACCCTCAGGCGCCGATTTATTTCTAGCATGCCAAAGAAGATTCTATATACGTTTGACGCTAACTGGGAGGCGACACCTTATTTTTTACTATGAATTTATGAAGAAGAGGGTGGAGGGGAAACCTAAGCCCCCCTTCTACTATGGCAATGACTGGGAACGGCACCCCTTTTCTCGGTCTCCCCCATGCGATAGTCCTCGGGATCGACCAACTCCAAGCCGATTTCATCCGGGACTTCAAACCTAGCCCTAAACGCGGCAAGGACCGACGGACCATCTAACATTTTACGAAGACGGGATGCCATCAGGGGACAACCGTCAGGACACAGAACGCAATGAAGAGCAGAGGAGTCGCGGGCTCAAAAGACACTTACAGTGGTGAGTGCCGAAACAGCTGACACACATGCTATTCAGAAGGCAAAGGAAAGAGATCAAGTATCTCCCAACTGATTAGGGCGTCGGTCTTTTATACACACCAGAGCCGTCGGTTCGTACACAGTAAACAGACGTTAATCATGACGCTCTGCCGAAGCGTCACGTCGGCCGTCGATTTAATGACGCCCCACCATTGAATTTTTTAAAATCCCCGCCATTTATGTGGCTGGGTGACCGTTACATCCCTTAGCCGTTTCAGAATCTCAAACGACACAATGGTTGGGGGGCAATTGTGGGGGAGTAACCCCCGGCCCAGCCCAATAGATGAGGCCCAATCTGCGCAAGTTAAAGTTGGGCCCACTTTGGTAGCCCAGATCAGAATTAGCGGGAAGGCCAGACTGCCGACCTCCCTCACAACACAGCCCAAACCACGAAAGGCGGGCCCAAACTGCTAGCGGTCTCTACACATTAAATGCAGAGTTGACTCGCATTTAATACGCATGCAGCTGCCCACGCGACGTGAACGTGCACGTCCGGTCAGCCGGAATCCTTCACGACGGTGTGCCAGACCCTGTGGATAATCAGGCGGCGTCAATGATGACGCCTACCCAACAGGCCATGAGAGCCTGCTGGTAGGCTAAGGCAAAACACACTCCCTCGAAAGTCCTATAAATACCCAAGGCACCGAGAGTCAGGTATGGAGAGTAAACCCCCAATATTGACCACTCTCATTCGTCTTCATCGATTAAGCTTGCTGACTTAATCTTCGGAGTGTGATCGGCCCTTTACGGGTCGACCTATTCTAACTTCTTCGTCTTGCAGGAGATACCCAGACTCATCCATTTCTGGGCCTGAGAGTTCGGCCCAGCCTTCCAGAAAAATCCCACCTACAATTATGCTCATGACAAGTTATGCCATGCTCTAATAATTCATGCTACAACACGTCTGCCTCTCTTCTTCAACAATTTGTTTTAGAAATGATGAAATATTGTAACACGAAACCCTATGCCACACGTGTTTTTTTAGCCTACGCTTATACGTCACTGAGTTCATGCCATGTATGTATAAATGTACTTCTATCGTCATGTACATTAAGTATAAATGTTAGTCCATGGTATTTTATACTCATGCATCATTGTTATTCACTAAGCATTAGCTTATGTTTTCAGCCTTGGAGGGAGGCCCATTACGAGGATATTTAGATTGAGGCCCACAAGCCTTATGATGTGTAACGTGTATAAGGGCTAGACCCTAATATTTTTAATATTATAATGTTATAACTGTGGTGGCCTTCGATAGGTCCATTTTATGGTATGTTCATGTTTTGAAGATTAGGAACAACTCTGCTATGTAAGACACATATTTTACTTACATTTATAAAATTTTAATTCTACAATTATTTATGTTTTAAATGATAAATGCATAGGTGTTCAACCGGTTTATGTAATGTGACCTTAGGTAGCCAAGCTACTAACCGATCATATACCATAAATCCGTATAGGCCAGGTTTCGGGGCGTGACATAGGGTTTGAAGAGGCTTGAGAGAATTAGGGTTTAAAGAGACAGAGTTTCTGGACTGAATTTGCAAACCCTTTTTACGCAGAGGGAGAGTCTGTATTTATAGGCAATTGAAATGATCTTGTCGCCTGTTATAGTGGCGCCAGGGTAAATTTTTCACTAGCGCCACTAAGAGTGGCTCCAGGTCATTTATTGGCTTAACTCTACTACTAGTGGCACCAACCACTTAGGAAAGTTTTAAGGCATTAAGAAACGTATCTTTTGACCCATGGGACACAAGGTAAAAGATTTAGGCACCTATTCTTGTGATTACCATGCAATTTTTAACTTGGCTACACTATGAGTGACTCCAAAAGGTTCGAGAATGATCTAGAAGGACGGGGATAGGCAGGAACCCTTGAAAGAGTATCCCGAAGGTAATGGACTTAAGAAACAACATCGGGATATTTGAAAGGGCCAACCAGCCCATTAGGGGCAAAATAGTCATTTGAATCGGAGAAATATTGGAATGGACCCAGTGTGAACCGTGAGGAGACTGGAAGGTTGGAAACACTATTGGGAGTGTTCCAAGAGACTGTCGATTTGATACAGTGAGCCGGTATGGTAGGAAAAGACGATTGGCCCACTAGGGGCAAAATAGTCATTTTGCACCAGGCTTACCAGAATAGACTCGGAATGATTTGGAAAGGAATTGGAAGGTTAAGAATACTATTTAAAGCATCCTCAAGAGGTAATTGGTTGATACCTAAAGTCGGTGTGGTTCCAGAAGCGATCAGATACCTAAGGGCAAAATTGTCATTTTAATCAGACGGTCTCGAAATTGATATGGAACTGATGGAAGTCACTTGAACATGTCAGATTGTCTTTGGAACAATCATGGAAGGGTGTACTTATCGCTTTGAGGGCTTAGGTACTTTCTCGGTAAGCGTGTTAAAAGGGCCCAAGGGATAGTTTGGTTATTTTTCACTAGAACGGGCTAGCAGGCACTTGTGTTAACCTAGGTTTTGAGTGTTTCCATCACTATGATAGTGTGTGATGAGTTGGTTTCCAAACGTATCTAGTCTTTTGGTAAACATGTCATGGCCAACAGGTGTGTTCGGTCCCGTGACATAGGGGTTTTGTTAGTAAGTCCTAATGTCGACTTGTTTGCGAGTGTTTCGGCCACTCTAATGGTTGCGATGTTTGTGAGTGTTTCTGTTACTCTGACAATGTGCGTTCATTCCAAAGACTACCTAATCTCGGGAAGCTACTGGATGGTCTTATCATCTAAGTGATCAACTTTCTCGAAAGACATTATGGATAATAGACATTATACATTGGCGGGCTAGCAGGCGCCAAAAGTGAACTGTTCTACCATCTCAGGGACTTGGGTTTCGTCCCGGTTGACAGGTTTAAAGGGACTTATCGTTTCAAGATATTTTCTCAATAAACGTGTAAGACTGAATGGACTTACCGTTCGAGGGATCAATTTTCTCGAAAGACGGGCCGAATTGAGTTTGATTGACTTGAACTAGAATTGTAATTGGAATTGAGGTTGGAATAGGGACTTACTATCTTTAGGAAGACGTGCCAAATTGTAATTAGACCGAGCAATGTTGGAAAGGCATTTTGGTCATTTTGCCTCTATTGGGCTCAATGGGGCCGCGAAGCGATTGATTGACTAGATTGAGTTCAGAAAACTAGTTTGGACTTAAATGCGTCTATGTTGGTTTGAATGTGAGTCTTGTTGAACCAGAGATTGCCAAGCGGGCAAAAATGAAGTACTTACAGCTGCCCCTCTTTTCTATCTTTGCTTGTCAAAGGTAAAAAATGATAAAGTAAGGGTCCTATGTGGACCACGAGGTAATTGGATGGATGAAATTTGAAAACTTTTGAAGACTGGAGCTTGAAAATGGCAATTTGGCCCAAGTGGGTGTTTGAAATTGGATTTTGGAGGGCAAAAGGGCAAAGTTGCCCAGGATTTAACTATGGCGCCACTAGGAGTGGTGCCAGGCATAAAATCACCTTGGCGCCAGCCACTATTAGTGGTGCTAGGCCTGGAGTTTTAAAACAGCCCAGCTTCTGATTTGAAGCTTACGGGTTTGTGAGACATTTTGAGGGTTTTTGAGCTCTTTCAAGTTTTCTGCCAAGGACTCTTGAGCATTGAAAGAGTGAGTTTGGGGGACACCAGGGAATTGCCGAGAGTAGTCAACATTGCTGGAATTGTTGCCGAAAAAGAAGATTTCGTCAAAGAACTCCATGAGGTGAGTTTTTTTGTTTAGTATTGATTTTGATGTGTAGAATTCCATTTGAGTCGTGTAAATTGTCAAAATTGATATTTTGATGTGCTTTGAACACTTTGGTTGAGTTATTTTTGCGTTTTGATGCTTGTTTGATTGAGTTTGGGTAGTTTGGCATGTTTATGTAAAGAGAGTTTTTGCAGGAATTAAAAATTCGCTTCTACAGCCTTGAGTATTGGGTTTTCTAGCTAGATCTTTGCATTATGTGCCTTAGAAAAATGTATTAAACAACTGTATGAAGTTTTGTGTTTTTTTTGAAAACTTTTTAAAATTTTGATTTTTTGAAAAATAGAAAAATGGTTGAAAAGTAGGAAAAATTGAGAAATCAATGGAAATATTTGAATTTAACCTCTAGAAATATATGAGAATATTTTAGAAAATATTTGAAGTAACTTTGAAAGATTTTTACGATAAGTTTGAAGAATTTTTGAAAAATAGAATAGGTGTTTAGAAATTTGAAAATCTTAGAAAAGTGCTTAGATTGTTTTGTGTGTGTTGGTGCTATGTGATTGTGATGCCGTAGGGGTACAAGGCTTGTGTTTTGTTGTTACATCTTGGGTATTGTAAGGGCCATTTATAAATGAGACTCTGTCCAAAATTTTCAAAATTAAGGAAGGAGTTAGAAAATTTTTAAAATAAAACCTTTTTGAAGGAAAAAGATATAAAACCTTTTAAGATGGGGCCTTTTTGGCAGAGAAGACCCCGAGAAACTTAGGGGTCTTAGAATAAAATCTTTTGAAGGAACAACTTAGAAAAACCTTTGAAAATGAAATTTTGAATAAAACTTTGAAATTGGTAAAAACTTTGGAAGGATGAGTTTTTGAGGATTGAAACCTTGAAAATCTTGGAGAATTGATTTTGAACAAGCCTTTTTGAAGGAAAAAGTTTTAGAAAACCTTGAAACTAGATTGAAATAAAAATCTTTTGAAGAAGAGGCTTAGAAAAGTTTTGAAATGGATTTTGATTGAAACCTTTGAGATTTGATTTTGAAAATGTTTTTAGGAGGAAAAAGTTAGAAAACCTTTTTGAGAATTAATTTTGAGTAGACTCTATTAAGACTTGTGTCATTCGTTCTTTTCTTTCTTTTTTTTTGTTTTTTCATACCTTTTGTCCTTTTGAACCATATATGCCATATATTGATATTTTTACCTTGATTTGACTTTTAGGATGGCAGATGCGGGTGACAATGGTTTTAAAAGGAGGTGTCGGTCCAAAAAGGGGGCTTGCACGGATTTCGTTGGTAGTTCTAGCCATTCCAGGGGTAACCATAGATTAGTTGGCAGAGCATCTTCTAGTCAGAGTGGGAGGAGGAGTATGCCTCCAGTTGACCCTTTTCCTCCCATCGAGTACCTTTTGAGGGAGAGATGAAGTCAAGGAGAAGGCACCGGGCCTAGGAGACCGTGTGACTGGTTATGGGAAGGTCTCTTTTAAACGGAAGCAGACGGATGCTGATTTGAGGGATTTAGAGGTACCAGACATTCCTCTATTAGGGGACCTTTCCCATTATCCCAGTGTATACTCTCGGCAATACTTGCCCCCTTCCTATGTACATACCTCATTTAAAGGGGCCGTCCATTAGGCTTTCAACACTATACAGCAGGCTACTTCATCTTACCATGCCTTTTTAGCAGAGATTAGGTTCGGCGCCTTCATAGGATTATAGGCAAATAGCTTAAATCGATATTTGGTATTGGCATTGATTGAAAGGTGGTTTGGCGAGATAGGGACCTTCCACTTTGTGGGCTTTGAGCTGGGTCCAACTCCATTAGATTGGACCATTATCACGGCGCTTTCCTTTGTTGGCCGTCAAATTACCCTGCAGCCAGTTAGTATAACTGAGGCTTATGCACTGTTGGACTTGCCACCTCCTAACAATTAAGCTTCTCCTATCAGAGCACTTTCTCTATTGAGCCACCCCTTGCACGGCGAGACATTATGAGGTGACGATTGATTCTGTATATTATTTTTAGCTGCTTTTGCAACAATAATAACTCGATCGTCCCTTTTAGACTGATGAGCATGGTAGCCGACCTGGGAGGCTTATCAAAGCTGGACTGGTGGTCTTTCTTCTTTAGTTGCTTCCTTAGATCCATGATGGTCTGAACTTCTTCTCGCTAGGGCAATGCGATTGGATTTTGGCCCTTTCTAGTCTAGTAGAGCTACGAGTACTTGCCGGTCCGCCATCTAGAGGTAGTAGAGGTTGACCTTTATCCCCGGGCCTTGAGATGAGCTTGTGATCAGGTGGCCCACCGATCTGAGATCACCGACTTCTGACGATACGGGCGAACCTAGAGTTGATAGAAGCGAAGATGTGACCTGGCAACCATTCGTTGGATTGGTTCATTATGAAACAGTCAGGTATCTAGTCCCGATGTCTTTATCGAGGATTTCTTTTCTTAGTGATGAGTCTTGGAAGTCCTATCTGGGAGACCAACATTGGCATTAGTTCCGAAAGGAGTTCCAGTCGGCTAAGGATCTACCTAAGTATATATTCGGAGCTTTGGTCGAGGGAGTTCTTATTCCGTACTGGAAGTGTCAGTCGGGTATTGGTTTTTTGCTTCCTCCAGAGATTGACTACGCCACATGTTTTAGGGCTCACTCCATAGGTGCCTTTACCGAGTTCGAGGTGGTGGTCAGAGGTTATGCCATTGGCCAGGATATAGTAGACATGTGGCGTCAGGCTGGAGAATATATGTCTTATGCCGAGTTTGTTGCCATGGGGGATCAGAAAGACCGATACCAAGTGGAGGTAACCACTTTGACCACACGATTGGCTCAGATGGGAGCTAGTGGGTATGTTGTCCTTTCTCTTTTTTTGTTCTAGCGTTGTTTAGTTATTCATTTGCTTTGCTGATTCAGGCAATTCCTTCTTTGTAGGATGCTTGTGCTTCTAATAGTTGGCCGCCTCCTCCTGAGCCAGATTTTGGAGATTTTGACCCAGACATTGACTTTGACTCTTGATGGGTGCCCTTTGTCATAGGCCGCTTACCTTCTGCACCATGTCCTGGATGTACATTTTAATTCTTTTGTCAGTCCATTTTATTTATAATCTTTAAACAGGATGGATGTTTATGATTTGGATAGCTAGGTATATAAACAGATGCATGAACATGGATGATGTTGATGATGTATGTTTATTACATGTTTTAGAGACGATATTAAATTGCATTAGTGATTTCTATTTCTACAGAGAGCTATGTCCCATGTATGAGAAGCTCATGCCGAAATTTGTATAAAAATGCATGCACATGTGAGGAATGCACTAATTAATAAAATGGACGGGGTGCTGTCAAGCTTTGTATCCTTCAAATGGAAACTTCTTTCTTTTTAGGGGTTTGGTCTTTCCTTTGGCTCAACACCAACTTGACTGGATGATAGCATTTTGCACATTTCTCATCTTTTTGATAGACTCTGACTTTCTGCTTTGGGTTAGTGTCTAGGATCATTTAGCTTGAACTCTCAACCCTTAGGGCTTAGGCAACGACTTACCTGACCTTTGGCAGAGTGATGAGCAGCCTATCTTTTAATTTGAGGAGGCTTTGTTTTAAGACCATCATGTAGGTTAAGTTATGGGGTTTTGAATCAAATGGACTTGCAGGCATAAATTTGATGTTGTTTTCAGTAGGGTTTAAATCCATACCATCCTTAGTTGGTCTTCTAGTAGGGTTTGGTCCCTTACTATCCTTCCTTTGTCTCAGTAATACATCTGGCTCATTTAGATCAAGCAACCCCTTTTCAATCAAAGTGGACTTTAATAGGGTTGTAATGTGGGCCGTGATTTCGGGTTTCTTCAAGAAATAGTAAAGGCTCAAACCTATTATTTCTGCTGAGCTTCTTTATCGTCTAGGATCACCTTTAGATTTCCCTCCTTACCTTTACTATATGCTCTTCAAGATGGCATGAAATGACCCTTTTTTTTTTTGCTTTTTTTTTTTTTTTTTTTTTAATGTAGCTTGCCCCTTGACGGCTCTTTCTTTTTGCTTTCCCTTTTCCTTCTTTTTTGTGAGGTGGATACTTCTACAACTCCTTTCTCTCAGTTTTTTTACTTAGTATTTCATTCTAACCAATTGAGGGCAGTGATCCCTAGGTTGGGGTTCTCTTGGAAAGAAACATAACTGACTTAACGGGTTTGACAATGGTTGTTTTTGACCGTATGAAAAATAAAATGAGGGCCCTTCTTCATTTGGAACCAGATTGCTTGATCCATTGAGCCTTCACATTGCTTTAGTTTGATGGAAGATGAGTGACATTCTTTGTTGGGTCCTCAATTATCTGTCTGTCCTAATGTGGGGGGATGGTTTTGGATTGGGGTTGACAAGAAATCTTTCGCTTTCCGCAAGGCACTAGTAGATTAACCAAAGAGGACATACACTTTTTTTTTGGGAAAATGAAATAATGACTCCTCTTCCTTTTGATTATCCGGTTACCCATTGCTTAACTTTAGTGTCTTATAAGTGTTGCTTTTGGGTGGTTTCCTCACTTATCCTTATCCTCTCTCTTTTCGAAAAGTTGATCATTCGGCGAGTGGATAACTCATGCTATCACACCCTTCAAGTCAAGTCCTCCATAAGATAGAATGCACCCCTTATTTAGGAAGCATTCACCATTCACAAAAATATGAGACAACAACATTTTGAATGAAAAACTGCCTTTTTATTATTTCATTGAGAAGCATAGAGTTCTTATAGAAATATAGACATAAATAAAAAGTATAGGGATAGAAAGAAAACAGGTGAGAATACCCCTCTCTTGTACACTTTTGTGGAGAGCCCTTTTAGTTGGGCTTTGGAATAATGCCCACGTCCTTGATGCTCCATTAATCATTGAAGTCTTTGGACTAAGCAAGGAAGGTAGGGGCTTCTTTTAGGGCTCTGGGTGTGTTGACGGTGATGGTGTAGTTATCAACTTCATTGACCTCTTTGTTTTTCTTTGTTACCTCCTTGGTTTCTCCAAGAAACAGGTTGGCCAGTTCATTTCCTTCCAGCTCGAATGGCTCCACCAGTGCTTTTGACTCTTTCGGTCCTCAACCCATGTCTTCGTAGTCAAATTCAGTCGCGGGCTCGGGGTTCGCTAATAGGTGGCGCTTGGCTGCGGCATACTTAGGGTGCAAAAACCCATCACCCCAACCATCAGCGATTATATCTTTGGCAAGGACCCCCTCCATGGGTACAAACTCTTCAACTGGCCAATCAGGAGGATCATGTACTTCAGTGAGATTACAAAGATAGATTGGGCATGGTGGGAATTCTTCCTCCCAATCACTCTCTTCATCCGTCTCGCAATCCCCATCATAATCTTTGACCATGATCACATCTAATTCATCCTCGTCTTCTATTTCCTCTAATATCAAGTTGATAGTGTGGTCCGACAGAGGATTTGTGGTTACATTGGGGGTAGGAGTAGGGTTCACTAGCTATATGTCAATGGTCTTATTGTCCATCAAGTCTTGAATTTTGTGCTTGAGGGAGAAGCAGCTTTCAATATTATGCCCTTGGCCACCCAAATGATACTCACAAGTGAGGGCGCCATTAACAGTTGGAGGTAGTGGGCTTGGCAATGGACAGGCCGGTATGAGCTTTAGTATGTTGTTCTTTAACAGGTTATGGTAGACTTTTGTTTGAGTGTAAGCTAAGGTATCAAAGGTACGAATGTGTCAAACCAGGCTATTAAAGTTGAGTCATGCCACAGCAAGATCAAAGTTAGGTGCTTATGCATGCATGGTTAAGGTGGGAATGGGTAGGATAGGATGTAACTGGAGTGGTGGACGGTATTGGGGTGGTTAAATGGGCAAAATAGTAGATACCTCATTCTCCTTCTTGATTATCCCCCTTATAGTAGCCACCTTTTTTACTATGTTAGCAGAACTTTTTCCAAATTTTGCATAAGGATCCGTAATCCTTCCCATCTTGAGGCCGTTCTCTATCAAATAAGCTTAGAGAAGTTTTTCCCTACACTCGTGCAGAGCTTTTCATAGTATATAGCTTGGAAAGTCTATTTTGTGATGATATTGGACTTTAAATGCATTAACCAGTTCAATCCAACTTGTGACCTTCCTTAGGTTGAGTTGGGCGAACCATTGGAGGGTGGACTCAGTGAGACTATGTTGAAAAAGTTGCATGAGGAGTTTTGAATCATTCCCATAGCCACTTAATGCCTCAACATAAAGGCGAAGGTGAGCAATAGAGTTACCGGTGCCATCATACTTCTGAAAATTGGCCATTTTGAACTTGGCTAGTCTTGGATGGTTCGGGAAGAAGCACAGCTCATTGTAGGAGGCACGCCCAAAGGTGTCATGGCCATGAAGGCTTCGCAATGAATCTTCCAACCCTTCAATTTTTAGATTGAGAGGGTGTAGGGAAGTTCTTTTTATAGTAGGCGAGAGCAGTACTGTTTCCCTTTCTTCAGTGTTGGCCCTTTTGGAATCCTCTTTGTTTTTCCTCGTAGTATCAGATTGAATCATAATCAATAGGTTGGTAGGTTTAGAGTCCTTGGGAAAAACCATGGATGATGATGGGGCTACGACAACATCTTTCACAGCCATAGCTTTGATGAGCTTAAACATCTCATCGATCTTGGTTCTCATTTCATTGACCTCTTCCCGAGAGACTGAAGATGTCTCATCAGGATTAGCGGCCATTAACAAAGCTCTTTATCGGGTAATGATTGTTTTCTAGTTGGCCATGTATCTTTCTTAGGAGTAATGATGTCTTTTTATGGTATAGTCTTTACGAAAGGAAAAGAAAGAAAAAGAAAAACAAAGATACAAGTCACGAGTTAGTATTTGATATTTAAAAAGCTTTATGCAATGCACGTCTTAGGGGTGCCCCTTCTTGTGAAGGAGACTAAACATGATGCATTTGGCTCATTTTTTTGAGATAGGGGGTTCGCCTCTGTATGCAGATACTTTACCATTGAATGGGCGCTAGGTTTGCGTATTGGGCTGACGTTCTACATCTAGACGTTACGGTGTGTGTGTTTGAGTATTTAACGGTCCTGATATATTCATAAAGGTTAGATTTTTTTATGGGTTATACCTGGATTGCTGTAAAAAAAAAAAAAAAAAAAATCCTACCTTCGCTTGGATTTAACAAGAATGGCCTCTGGTGTCGATGAAGTTAAAGGGCTGGGAACTCACTAATTCCTTTTGGCAAAATAAAAGAAGTTATTGTGGATTTGGTCATATGTTGAACAAGAAGCATTTTTTCTACATACGATTACGGTTCATGCATGTCTACTAAATTAAGAATTTGTTAAAATTGAATACAAGACCAATTCACCCTGTAGATATAGTTTTCATAAATTCACATCCAAGGAATTCTCACTTGCTCGATCTTATGGTTTTTTAAATACAACACTTCTGCAACAATGTACATTATATATATACTAGTTTTACGCTCTTGTGAGTTGTGATAAACGTAATTTATTTACTTATTTACGTATGTCATGTCAATACTTTTTTTTTTTTTGGGTTAATGTTTTCCTCCTTAGTTTAAGTAACCAATTTGTTGAGCGAAAGTAAAGGCAGTGCTTCCACGACAATTCTCTACATACATGCAAGTATATAGATGTATATATTTTTATATATACATGCAAACTTCATCTACTGTGAATAATGGAGATAAATAATAAAAACACAAGAATAATAACAAGGAAAATTAATGGTCTATCTACTGGTTATAAAATATTGCCACTTTTCACATGATGTTCAAATCTGAACGGATTTTGTCACTTACTTGGATTAGAATACTCTCCATTTCATGATTTAAATGAAGATTTCCATTCTATCAATAGACTATATGAGCTCATACTAGATGTTTGATGTGGGACTGCATTTTTTTTTCACTAACTGCTGCCTAACTGATGACTTGGTCTGTCAGTCCTCCCTCACTTGGTAGACAATATTAATACACAGAGATAATGAATCACAAGGTTCTATTAAATAGCACAAAATCACAGAGATAATGCTAAAGTGATTAAGGGGCGTATTATGCATAGTGGAATCCGAGACAGAGAGAGAGTGCCATCTGATCATCTTCTGTGCCCTACCCACCACATGCCCTACACACACACACACACACACACATATATATCTATGTATAGACTACCCCACATTAAAACATGATATTTCCCTTGTTATTGTCAATAATGTTGCACATATATATATACGTGTGCATCTGGATGTGCATGTTTGGTAGTTGAGACTGTAAGAGACGACCATATGCAAGAGTCAAATTCATTTAAAAATGCGACATATATATGCTTGATATAAATATATTCACAGTTCAAGTGACTGCTGATGAGTACCAACTTCTTCAAAAAGTCATAATTAATGGGAGCCATTATTGGACTCGATCAGTTAATTATAATTAAATGGACCACTCAAATCTTTTCGGGCAAAATTAGTAAATTAAAAAAAGAATTCTTCTTTCTGTTTGTTCAATGTGGGAATTGCAGCAAGTCCTCTATATAGAGAGGTTGGTAAGCGGTCACTGTGCCTTATTAAATGAGTTAGAATGGTGATTGATAGAGGCTGGTAATCTATAAAATGGCATCTGTTTAAGCGATATTGATAGAAAGAGGAATTCAACTTGAAATGAAAATGAATGATCGATCAATTGTGGCTCCAATTGTTGCGTCTCCACCAAAGACATTTATTGGATAGAACATCAAAAAATTGAAAGTTTGGCATGACTTGTAGGTCTTGATATTATGTAGAGAAAATGTTACTCTTTCATAAACTTTTCACCAAAAATTTTTTTTATCATAATGATGTGATAATAATTTTTTTTTTTTTTTTTATAATTAAGAGTCATCATGATGATTATTTTATTTTAAAATAAAAAACTTCCCATTCAACAGCTTAATTCTGTGCAAAACGTTTAGGGTTATATACCAATTCCGTTAATATGGAGTTCGCAGAGCGTTCTTTCATGTGGACTGGCCAACGGGTTTAAAGAAAAAAAATAGAAAAAATAGGAAAAATTAATGTTTAGAGGGGGAGAGATATGAAAAGGGAAGTTAGCTGGACAGATATATATATATATACACACATGCATATTTGAAAATAAGATTCAGTCATGCATGCTACAAAAACGTAGCAATCACTTATAGAGAACTACTTTCTAGTTTTTGAATTAGCGAATTGGGGTAAATTTTCATTAAATATGCGAACTCAAATGGTCTAGTCTCAGATCTTAAATGATTAAATCCTTAAACTATAGTTTGAACCTAAGTCACATAAATCCTGAGCGCGAGTGGGTGTACAAGAGCACCTTTGTCAAAAGAATTGAGAATGAAATATATATATTTAAATAAATATAATATTTGTATATTAATATAATCTATTCAAATAATTTTATTTTTTTATACTGCAATTCCATGTTTGTGTAGTTGTATCTATGAAATATAAGAAAGATATAATAAAAGAAAAAAGAGACAGTGACTTACAAGGTTGAGGGCCTTGGTTGAGTAGTTAGAAACTCTTTACAAGTTATTGTGGTCACAGGTTCAAAACCCCACTCTCCTCATGCGTGGGCTTGTTTCGGTATGGCTTTGCTCAGCGTAATGTCACCATGTGGCAACTCTTAAGTGGTTCAAAAAGCAATTTGCGGACTTGACTGAGTCAGCTCACGAATTTGACCTGAATTTCTCTTCAATTCGCCAATTCGCGCTCTAATTTGCAACTGCCTAGCTGTGTAGACGGATTGTGTGACCACAGGTAGGTGGATTGGGTGACCTAGGTTTGAACTAATGGATAGATACCATGCTCATTGTTATGGGATTAGAATATAAAATAACACATCTTTTATTGAGATTTTACATAAAATTTTTGTAATTAAGTAAATTGAAAACTATTGTAATTATTGTATTTTTTTATTTATTTTAAATACTATAAATTTAGGTATTTTTAAGAAATTAATGTATAAAAAATTTACAACTATGCAGATAAATATGCATGTCTATATGTTTATATTTTGATATATTAAAATGTGTATCTACCTATGCTATAGAGAGGCTCTTGCCCTTAAAATATTTTTACAAATATTGATCTCGCCTTCTCGCTCTCACTCACACTCATGCACTCGCTTCGCATTGGGTACTTAGGCTAAAATCCTATGTGTGCAATGCGTACTAATCTGGTCTGTGACATGTTAAGTATTAAACAATTATGCGTTTTGTAAAAATTAGCAATATATTCTCTATGACTGGTAAATAACTAGTACATTTGGAGAGTGTAACTGGCTTCCATTTAACTCGTGATCAAATCTCATTTTCTATTGCTTTATGTGTGCATTAGATAAAATTACTAATTAGATCTCCAAACTGTTAAGTACTAAATGGATGTTAACATATTTTGTATAAACGAGCAATATATTCTCCATATGTTGATGGTACAATAACTAGCACACTTGCGGAGCATTTTGTTTATTTATTGGGAAGCCCTCAGGGCCGCTTATAGTAAATCACACTTGTTGAGAACCTAGGGAAGTTAGAACCTCCTCCATTCACACTTGTTGAGACCCAAAATCGCATCCCATTATTGCTAAACAATCGGCAACTCTGTTCTATTGACGTAATATCTACGATACACAGAAACTTCTAAAATATTTATGTTGGAAATTGTTGTGCTTGGCACAACTTTGAGCCTAAATAAAAATGGGACTCACACCTCATTTGAAGTGGGTCCAAGATACTTAATATTCTCCTCCATGAAGAGATGAAGATCAACCATTTATTTGCTCAAATTCGTGGAGATTTGAATAGCATAATGACTCTCAATGTAGCCAACATGACCGTGGTTACTTGGGTGTAGGTGGCTTATCTCACATTGATTTCTTAGAAAAGAAATGATGTGCATATAAAGCCTTCCCTTGAAGTTGGGTTTGAATCCCAAGAGGCACTCCAATTTTGTGGGAGGGAGAGTACCTACCCAGCCCATGAGTTGACCCCAAAGCACACGCGCGTGCCGCCCGCCAGAACCGAACCAAACTGGGCTCGGGTGCGAGTGACCAAACTAGGTCTAACCCCAGTTCGATTCTTTTTGCGCCAAATTTTGGATTTTATTTAATTAAATTCAAATCCAACGGGTGTGACCGTTGGAATCGAATGGTTAAGTCTATTGTCGTGAAGGGGTATGTTTAGCTGATACCCTTTTACGAGCAAGCTTTTAGCCTCTATAAATACTAAACGATTTTTAGTTTTTTATGGATGTGGAAAAAGGGAATAGTTTGCTTGCCTTGTCAAAACGCTGTCCAGAAATTTTCTGCCCGAACAAAGTGCTACAAGGAGTTCTTCTTCGATTAGTTTGTTTATGTGTTCATTTGCGATCAGTCTTGTTGAAGTTTTGCCTGATTCAGTATTTCTACGATTCATACAGCTTTCTGGTCTGGTCTGGTACATTTCTATAGAAAATTTCAATGAAAATTTCTACAGAATTCTCTTTATTACTTTTAGTTATTTAATAGAAATCTATGGTGATTTTTTGTATATGGTTTCGGAATTACTAACGAAATTCTGTGTTGAATTTCGATAAAATTCTATGTTAAGAAATTATATTTTTTCCATATGTGTTACATAGTAGATTGCATTGATATCTATTAGATTTCATTGCATTTCATTACATTTATTGAGAGAGAGTTAAATCATTGTTTGGTTCGCTAAGCACGAAAATTGAAGTGTTTCTCCTTCGTTGTTGTTGATAGTTTTATCATAGAAGACAGACACCCATTCATTTCTTTAGCACCTGTGTTGGGGGCAAATCTGTCTTAAAGAAAGAGTGGTTTAACTCGACTTGATCAAATCATCTTCCTTACTTATTTAACGATTTCAGTTCTCTTACAGTTTCATTATTTCTGGCATCTACTGTAAGTAATGTGATGTTGTATGTCATTATGTAGTAGGATCTTAGCATGCATATACCGTTATTTAGTTTGATACATACTATTGATATATGTCACAATCGTCTATAATACACATTACAAGAGTTTCTCTAATGTGACTTTGAATGAGAAACAACTATGCAATTTAACAATTTAAATAACTCACAAGCCAAAGGTGGAGCATATCTAAATCCTATTTTTTTGCGTGACAAATCTCATCTTCTATGACTGAATCCCATTTTCTTCCCTCCACCAAAAAAAAAAAAAATAGAGAACTCATTCTGTGGTTAAGAATTTGAATTAAAATTAGATAGTTAAACGTATGTAAAATGGAGAATTTTTAATGGTAGAATTTTTGACCCATGGGCCATAATATGAACTTATTCACATTCCCACATATGGGGCCGATAAGAAAAGAGAAATTTTTTTAAGTCAGACCATTAATTAGAAGCACCTGCTTGTTGTTTTCAATCACGGTGCTAAAAATTGCTTGTCTATACCTTGATTGTAGGAATTTAAACATCCAAATGTAAGTGTGGCAATATAGCAGTTAAAATAATCCTGTAAGAATGGGGTCGATCTATAGGAAACATAGTTCTAAATTATGTAAATTTCACAGTTGTGGATGATAGGTTCCAAAATTCACCGCAGGTAATGAGTTAGATACCGACTAAGCCATGCTAGACACAGAAGCGTCACAAATGGTTTAAGTTGGAACTTAAATCAACCGGTTCGAATTTCACCTCCTGCTAACGAGAATTGGACACAAGTTGCAGAAATAGTATCAAAAAGAAAAATATTTTGTTTTTGAAAGATTTGATGGTTGTTAAACTAGACTGCAAAAAGAAACATATTAAAAACAGCATTGGATCCAATTGATCCGATCACGTGACTTTCTTGGAGTTGATCAATACAAGTTTACCATTTGTCAATCATTTGACCCCCTTGAGCCTTATAAACTAACAGATGAAAATATTCAATGATAACCAAATACTATAATATTACGTTAAAATCATAAACCCTTACCATCAATTCATAAACACTAAATAATGTTTTGTCAAAGCATAAATGTAATAAGCATAATTAAAGGTACATGTTTTTAAAAGTTCTAGCTAGATACTTATTAAATTATTATCGAAAACCTTCACCATCAATTTGCATATGTCGGCTGCTTTGTCAAGGCAGAAAGTATTACAAACATAATTAAAAGTCTAAATTTTTAAAAGGATCTAGATTTTAATTACCAAGAATATAAAAACAATCAATTCCAGATTAAGATTAAGAGTTTTAGGTACCTACCAGAGGTTTGGACATAAAAACATATCAGATAAAGAACCCGTATAAATTATACAAGCCTCTGAAAAGTGATAAATAAACCAATATTTACTTTACTTTACACTACACCTATATTAATTATGATACTCCTAAACTTAAACTTATTTACAAAACACAAAACCATTCCGTGCATAAAATATATGTATTCATTTTCGTGTATGTAATATACCAAATGTATGTAAAAATATTAAGTTTTCAAATAAATCTGGAATGAAAAGAAAAAACCTTAATTTATCGTCCCAATACCATCACATGATTTTCACAATTGATTACAAGAATAAAACTACATACTCATGATAATAAAAAGACATAATTTGAAAGAATATGACTTCATAAAGAAAAAATTTTATTACAATAGAATAACGATAAAGAAAATATTGAAAACTGATTGAAAAACACTAACAAACTAACTAAAAATCTATCCCTGAAAATCAAACAACTGAATGTGGAGCTCCCTAGCTTTGAATTTCCTCTTTGGGTTTTCTCCACTGAAACTCTTCATTCCTTTCCATGGCTCTCCTATTTATAGGAGATGAAAAGAAATTTTTTATTATTTTATTATTTTCTTTTATTGTTATTTTTTATTACACCACTAACTTATATATATTTATAATATTATACCACTGATTTATAAATATATATAATATTATACCCACTAATTTATATATATATATATATATCCACTAATATATATAAACATAATATTATACTCACTAACTTATATATATAATATATCCACTAATATATATAAACATAATATTATACTCACTAAGTTATATATATAATATATCCACTAATGTATATATAAATATAATATATGTCCACTAATTTATATATATATATATATATATATAATATCCACTAATATATATAAATATAATATAACATAATACATCAAATTAACACCCGAATAAATGTTTGTATGCCTACCAGTTTCATTTTGCTCAGTTTTAGTTGCAAATCTGCACAAGACACAAAAATATCAAAGAAAACTAATTTTTGCATTAAAATGATAAAAAAAATATTTATTTACACTAACTTATAATTAGGGACTCTGAGTGTACTTTTTAGAGTACAATCATACCCCCCAACTAAACTTTTGCTAGTTTCTAGCAAAACAATAAACACACTTAAAAAAATAGGCTCTATTTTCGTAGGGATCACGAGTGCATTTAGCATATTTACCAAGCTTTTAAACCCATAGGTTACCTCTAGTGGACGAGTGATGACTCGTGAAGGTTTCTAATGATGGTACCCACAAATATCAAAATATAGCCTACAAATGAGGATAATGAGCAAAAATATTACATGTATCAAAACAAAAGCATATTCTGTTTATCTTACTCGTTAATACACAAGTAGGATAAGGTCTTAAAACAACATATGAGAAGCTTTTGTGTATGTGTGTGTGTGATCATTACATGATAAGAAAAGTATTACAACATAAAAATACAACTATATCATTTAAACTTTGATTCAAGCTCACTGAATATTCTCTCAAAAAGAAAGAACATAAGCATCTTACATTGGTTGATCTTGTAAAAGAGTAAATATAATGTAAAATTGAAAGAGAAAATCATAAAGAAATGACGTGAATATATAAAGTGGGATACAACTTGGCATAACACCATGAAAAGAATGCTCAATGCTAGAATTACACAAGCAATTGATAAATGAATTCTATAAGCAGTAAATGAATAAGCCATGTACATATCAAATTCTCGAGAACTTTGTTCAAGTTGTAACTTGGTCATGAGGTATAAGGTAGGAAAAAAGAAAGGATAAACGGCTTAAAATGAATACCAAAAGCCCTAGCCAACTAGACTAACCAGTTAGTTAAATATACACTACTATGTACATTAAATAAGAAAATGCTACTCTTGCAGAAAACTTGTACATGAAATTTCATCAGAATAATGTGCCAGTGACATTTGTAATTAAGAGCCACTAGAACGATTGTTGTATTTTTAAATGAATGATTCTCATTCAACCACATTATTTTGGAATAAATTCTAAATGAATTTTCTATTTATACAACATTACCCTTTTGAATAATAGACTAGTACATTCAGAAATTGACCAAAGGTCCAAACCTGGTCTAGGCCCCACATTATATGTATGGAAAATGAGATAGTGCCATCGGATTCTATTCTTCTGTGCAGCATAGACTCCCCATTAAAACAAGATATTTCCTTTCTTAATGCCAACGATGTATGCCTATGCACAGTGCATCTTTGGTGGTTGAGACTTCAAGAGATGACCAAGAGTAGATATTGAAGACTATGTTCTAAAAGTCAAAGTCACTTAATAATTCCTATATGCTTAATATTGTTGGGGACTACAAAATTTTTCATGACCTGCCTATAATACATATGCATAATATTAAGAATTGTGATCTAATTAGTAGAAACTAATTTACGTAAGTCGAATCATATCTTTGAGATCTCTTTGGTTTGATCTCAAATAGCAGCAAGTATGAAATTCGAAATCCTTCTCCTTTGATCTCGAATAGCAAGCAACAGCAATAAGAAAATTACTCAAACTCAACCTTTGGACTTTTAATGTATCCCTCAAATACGCCTTATTCCAGAGAGAGTGGGCTCGCAGCTGCTAGGGGTTTCTATCTTTTACAAGAACGTGTATCTGAGATTAGCAGTTGTAAATCTAGCTGCTCATAGAGTGCGTAATATAAAAGCTATAGCAGGGACCATATGATTAGTATGACTAGAGCTTCCTACACAAATAAGGATTCCTAATCCAACCAAGATTAATCCTTATTTATGTAAATTATAATTTACATCACTAAAGAATTATAATTGTACTCCTTGTCATACTAGGAATTATATTTTGAGCTCCATATTATTAAATGCTTATTTATCTTCCTATGTTAAGATAACAGATACCCATCTATTGAATTAAATTACTGAAAATTAAATTTAATAGATTTATTTAATTCCTTGAGACATTCCACGTTGACTTATTTGATGTGTCATATTCATAATCCACCTGTAGGGTTTGACATTATCAAAACTTATAAACTTCCTCAATGGGGTATCATCAATCCCTATACCGGGACATTGATTCCACCAACAATTAATATTCATCATACACGTAATATTATTAACCAACTCACTGAGTTTATTGACCATAAAGAATGTCACTCTTCTATGAATCAAAACAATGAACATTACATTCACGTGTCTATTTATTATATTAGGATTAATAGTATAAGTATTCATAATAATCTTGAGATATTAATTATTCTATATAGTCCGTATAAAAACAATTACCTTAATACAGTTCTGTTCAATACACACAAAGTGTACTAGTGCAAGGAGTTAGAACTATATCATTTCCCATAATCAAGACAGACCAATTAAAACCTTCTGCTATAGTCCTATTGATGGAGTGTCCAGTTCCATTTAAAACTGTGAACGATAATTTTATATTTTATAAGAACTGATGATTTGATTTTTCGTGTGTGAATTGTACTCTACACACCAAATCATATACTATATATAATAAGAGACACATGCATAATTATTAAATAAATAATGCAATGCAAACATTGCTCACACAGATTCTCATTTAAAATAAAATAACTAATTTATTAATAAATACTAAAATTATTACACAAAGCATGTTTTTAGTATAAATCCCTAACAAATATATTAAGAGCTGACGTGAACACACCCAGTACCAACTTCTCCAAAAGTCATAATTAGTAGGAGCCTTCATTGACTCAATCATTTTATTATAATTAAGTGTACCACAAATCTTTTAGAGCCAGAAAAAAAAAAAACACAAATTTCTTTTTGTTTAGGTAATTTAGGAATTACAGCAAGTCCCCTATATATAGAGGCTTGTAAGAGGTCACTGTAACTTATTAAATGAGCTGAAATGGTGGTATTAAATGGCACTTATGTGTGAGATATTGATTGATTAGGGATGGCAATTTGACTCAAAAAACTCGAAACCCGCTAGCTTCACCCCATCCCTAATAATACAAATTTGGGTTATATCATGTTTGTTGTGTTGCTTCATTCATAGGTCCCAGGCCTTTCTTGGAAAGCGCCCCCCCCCCCCCCCACCCCCCCCCCCCCCCCCCCCACCCCCCCCCCCCACTAAAAAAAAAAAAATTTAAGAAAAAGAGAATGTTGAATAAACGGGTTAGGGCTGGGTTATGGAGAAGAAAATAAAATCGAAGTGGGTTTGGGGGTAGGTTTAGGTCAATTTGCCCTAATTATTTGTGAAATACATTAGATATCTCTATTATATATTACTAATACAAAATACCCTTTATTTATATAAGTACCTTTGTTGGGGGTTTCCTACATCGGTTGTGGAAGGGGCTGGAGGTCAGTTTGTAAATGTGAGGGAAAGCTTCACCCATTGAGCTAACTTTTGGGGTTAAGATAGGCCCAAGATAACCTATCATTGGTATCAAAGCCCAAGTTCACAAATAATCTTGGCCCAATAGTCCACAGGAGATACAAGTTGTCTCTGCTTTCAACCCAAGGCCCAATGTATGAGGGACAGATTGTTGGGGCTTTCCCACATCAATTATGGAAGGGGTTGGTGGTCAGTTTACAAATGTGAGGGAAAGTTTCACCCCTTCAGATAGCTTTTGGGGTTGAGATAGGTCCAAGACCACCTATCACAATTGTTATAAAAAAAACAACCTAAGAAGGGGGGGTGAATTGGGTATTTAAAAATTTAAAAATAACTTTTTGCAATAATACCATACAACTAAACTGAGAAAGCTTTATGTAAAATCTCAAACCTCTATTATCTAATTTAATATGAATTTCTAAAATTTTATATCATTTTAATGTACCTTTGAGTCAAGATGACCAATTAGAATTTATGTTGCAGCTTAAGCTCCTAGTGTAAGACAAACAAGATTATTTTCCATATGTATCATCTTGTTACACACACCCACCCACCCGTATGACACACCACACACACACACAAACTGGCCAAGAAGAAGAAGAAGAAGAAGAAAACCAAGAGAAAGGAGATTAAGAAGAGAGGAGAATTGAAGAACTTTAACCCAAGCTTGGGAATCCATTGTTGGAGTTGGGAAGCTTTAGAGAGAAAAGTAAAAACTCTATCTCTTGTAAATGTATAATTGTGTATACATATATATATATATATATATATATATACCCATATGTGTTGTTGTGTTTGAAGACTCTTTTGATTCTCATTTGGTTAGGTTTTACGAGCATGTAAGCATATGTTGATGAATTGGGGAGTTGGGGTTGAAAACCCCCAAATTTGTATATATTGGGTTTGAGATTTCAAACCTTAGATCCCTTTGATTGACTTGTTTATCTTGCCCCATTTTCAGTTATTATTGTCTTCTTGGGTCAATTTTTGAACTTTAGAAGCATTGAAAAAATTTGGGAGAGTTTGGGAGAGGTTTGGTTAAGTTTGGAGTTGAAAAATCTGTTGCTGCGAGTGTCCATATTTGCCTCACATTCAAACAACCCAATTTGGCATTCAAACGACCCGAGTCTTGCATTTTCATTTTTGGCCATTTTTTTCTTGGCGTTCAATCTCCAGGTTGGGCGTTCGAACGGTCCAAGATATTTTTGGCTTGGCGATTGAACTCTAGTTTTGGCGTTCGAACGGTCTAGCGAGCTTCAAAACTGTTTAGTAAAACGAGCATAATGTTCTCTAGAAAACTCAGATTGATACACCTTTTGAAGCGTTAAATATTAGACTCATAGAACTTTGTATGCATATAAAGTTTGCGCTTTAATTCCTTATAGATTTAGAGATATGTAATTTAAAGTTGTCCCAAAATTAACATTATTTTTTAAAATTTTAGTCCATTTTTCATGAAAAATAACTTCTTTATCCGAAACATATTTTTAATCCATAACCTATCAAATTAAAGGTCTTTAAGCCTATTTTCAAATGAAATTAACCTAAAATGTAGTCTTATTGCCCTAATGTGAATGGGATGCAATGAAACAGTCGGTATTCAGGGATTCATGTTTCAAACCTCAACTTTTATGTCCTTGTTTTGCATTGAGATTTTATGTTTGATGCTTCTATGTACTCTATGTATAAGAGCACCATTGTTTAGCACCAATCCTCAAGAATAGTGGTAAGTAATGATATACCATGAGTAAAACTCTATTACTTTCAAAATGTTTTAAGTTCAACTACATATCATGCAATGTTTTCCATATGTTTTCAATGCATCAATGTTTATGTTTAAGTATAAATGTCATACCTTAAAATGCATACAAGATATACTTATGTTATGAATTGAAACTCATAGACTAGAATGTTTACATGAAAGAGATGCAAGATTTTCAATATATGGTGCCAACTTGAGGTCTTTTCGTGGCAAGACCTTAATCTCGCCTAATAACCCTATGGTAGGGGACGTGAAATAAATTATCGATATGTTGGGAGACGTTCTTGGGCTAAAGAGCCGTTGCATGACATAAAATGGTTACTATAGAGCCTAGCTCATATGTCAAGTTATAACACACTTATGCTTTTAGAAAAAGAGCCATGATATGTTCAAATACTTATGACAAGTTATATATGTCGCATCTCTCTTTTACGATATTGTGTTTGAAATGATAGAATGTTTCAATATAATGCTCATGCTATCTATGATCTCAAGCTTATGCTTACACGTTTCAAATTCATGCTTTATATGCATAAATGTTTTATCTATTGTTTTATACATTAGACATAACTACTAGTCTATGGTATTTTCATGCTCGTGTATCATTGTTATTCACTAAGCATTAGCTTACATTTTCTCACATGTTTTTAGGTAGCCAATCCATGAGGCCCTAGGAGGAGGCCACATGTGGATTTTGAACTACGGCCCATGGGCTTATATTATGTTATGTGTATTTGAGCTGGACCTTAATGTTTGTAATGTTATAAATGATATAACTATGGCGGCCTCAAATAGGCTCATATGTATGTTTATATTTTGAATTAGGCACAGCTTTGCCATGTATGACACGAGTTATGTTTTAAACTATAAAAATTCTATTTCCACATTTATGTATCATTTTAAAGGATTATGCACAAGTGTTCAACTGGTTTATGCAATGCGGCCTTAGGTAGCCTTACTACTGGCCAGTCATGTACCCTAAATCTGTATAGGCCGGGTTACGGGACATGGCAGCGTGGTATCAGAGCACTAGGTTGACACAATCAGATTGAGTCATGTTTAGATAGAATTCTAAGTTGACTTGTATATGTGCAACATGTATATAAGTATATGTATGCTACATGATTAATGACATGCCAAGGTGTATTACATATCGTAATATGTTATGTGTTTGATTGTGTAATGATTTTTGTAAAGTTAATCATTCCGCCAAAGAGAAGAGGTCGTGAAAGGGGCAAAGATCCCAAAGACCATATGGATCGCATTGAGAGGATCTTGGTTGGACTTGTCCAAGTGGCCCAAAATGCTCACAGTAACATCACCGACGCACCAGAGCTGCTTGTGGCTCAAGCACCAAGGGTGGAAGTGGTGGCCCATGTCACCATTAAGTAGTTTCAATAATTGAAGCCCTTGACCTTTCACGAGACTCCTGATCCCATTGCTTCAGAGTCTTGGCTTTTGGGAATCAAGAGGGTGTTCAAAGTGCTGCCTTGTACAAACGAACAAAAGGTGATTTTTGCCACCTTTAGCTTTGAAGGCGCCACACTAGTCTGGTGGACCCTGAAGAAGGCAACAAAACCACAGTGGTTATGGCCTAGATTCTTGGAAGTGTTCAATGAAGAATATTTCCTCGAGACTGTTAGAGATCTGAAAACGACCGAGTTCTTTAGCTTGACGCAAGGAGATATCACTGTGGCAGAGTATAATGCTAAGTTCATGGAGTAGTCACGATATGCCTCACACATTGTATCATCAAAGAACCGTAAAGCAAGAAAGTTTGAGATTGGATTACGGTGGAACATCTGCAACAAAGTGGATATTTTATGACATAAGACTCACCAAGAAGTTTTACAACGAGCTATGATTGTCTAAAAGGCCCTTATTGAAACGGCTTAGTAGCAGGAGACATATAAGAAAAGAGTCGGATGTGACCAAAATAGAAGGTAAAGTTCAAAGAGGTAAAGTTCGGGATCTTCCAGTGTGAATTCATCTACACCACGAGGGAACACAAGGGCCCGAAGTGGTGGCACAACCAATGAAGCACCAGCGTGCCCTAATTGTCAGAAAAAGCATTGGGGCACATGTCTTTTGGGAAGCAGAGCTTGTTATTGGTGCGGCCAAGTTGGGCACCAAGTGAAGAACTATCAAAAGAGGGGCAAAACACAAGGATCTGGTGCATTAGTCTCAGCATCAGTACGACATCCCACATCATGTAGGAGAGATGATTAACCACGGAAAGGCCAAGCTTTTGCACTTACCTCGGGAAACACCCCAGATACCAACTCTGTAGTGTCAGGTATACTTCCTATTTGTGGTCAACCTGCACACATTCTTATGGATTTCGATTCCACACATTCATTTGTCTCTTACCTTTTTGCTATATACTTGTATACATCTTCGGTACCTATTAATTAGGTTTTGTCTGTATCGTTATCATCCGGGGTTTCTATGTTATGTGATAGGATTTACAATTCTTGTGAAGTTCTTGTTAACGATGTGCCTATGCTTGTAAATCTTATTCCTCTAGAAATGCATGGTTTTGATGTCATATTAGGAATGGATTGGTTATTGCCTCAACGTGCTATCATTGATTGTGAACTTAAACGAGTCGTATTTCATTCTTCTACCCATTCAAGGCTTGTATTCGAGGGAGTTAGTGTAGTGCTCCACCCTATCTCATTGCATCCATGAAAGCACGACGTTTAATTCAAAAAGGGAATCGTACATTCTTGTGTAGTGTTGTTGACACACATGTATCCCCGCCATCCTTAGAAGATATCCATGTTGTCCGGGAATTTCTCAATGTCTTCCCTGATGAGTTACCTGGTTTCTTAGTGGATCGGGAAATTGAGTTTAATATTGATCTTAATCTGGGTACTAGACCCATTTCTAAAGCTCCTTAATATATGTCCCCTCTAAAGTTGAAAGAGTTGAAGGTTCAACTCCAAGACTTGTTGGAAAAGGAATTTATTCATCCTAATGTCTTACCTTGGGATGCTCCAGTGTTATTTGTGAAAAAGAATGATGGAACCATGAGATTATGTATTTACTACCAGGAATTGAAGGTCACCGTCAAGAACAAATACTCATTGCCAAGAATGGATGATTTATTTGATCAGCTTCAAGAAGCTTAAGTATTTTCAAAGATTGACCTAATGTCGGGTTATCACCAACTAAAGGTCAAGGCTACCGATGTGGAGAAGACAGCTTTCCGAACCAGATATGGCCACTATGAATTTCTGGTTATGCAGTATGGAGTTACTAATGCACTTGTTGTATTCATGAATTTGATGAATTGGGATTGCAAACCCTTCTTTGAGGATTTTGTTATTGTATTTATTGATAATATTTTGGTGTACTCTAAGAGTCTTGCAGATTATGAGCACGACTTAAGCATTGTCCTCCAGACTCTATGAGATAGGAGATTATATGCCAAACTGAAGAAGTGTGAATTTTGGCTATTGAGTGTGGCAATTTTGGGACACATCATCAACGCGGATGGAGTGTCCATTGATCCTTCGAAGGTTGAAGCCGTTGTAGATTGGCCAAGACCAACGAACGTGACCGAAATCAGAAGTTTTATGGGTTTAGCTAGGTATTACAGTAGATTTGTGAGGGATTTGTCCAAGATTGCAATGCCGTTAATACAACTCACCTGGAAGGACACCCCCATTTGAATAGAACGAGAAGAGGGAACGAAGTTTTCAGGAACTAAAGAACCGATTAGTGTTTGCACCAATTCTAGCCTTACTTTCCAAGACTGACAGGTTTTCCATCTACATCGTTGCTTCGCATAGAGGACTGAGATGTGTGTTGATGCAACACGGTAAGGTGATTGCATATGCCTTGAGACAGTTGAGACCGCATGAGAAGAACTACCCGACCCATGATCTTGAATTAGCAGTTGTGGTATTTGCTTTGAAGTTTGGCACCATTATTTGTACAGAGTCACATATGAGATCTTCACCGACCATAAGAGTTTAAAGTACCTTTTCACACAAAAGGAGCTAAACATGAGATAGCGAAGATGGCTCGAGTTGATCAAGGACTACGACATCCTTATTCAGTATCATTCGGGCAAGGCCAATGTAATGGCCGATGCCTTGAGCCAGAAGACCGCCGCCAACCTAGCATGCCTGATTACATCGCAACGACCCTTGTTCATCAAATTGGAGAGAGCAGAGATTGAGGTTGTCACGCTAGACATGGATATAATGCTCACAGCCATGATCGCCCAACCAGCATTAATTAAGATTGTAAAGTAAAGACAACCTGAAGATCCATACTTGTGGAAGATTTATGAAGAGTTGGGAACAAAATCGAAGCCCGACTTCACCTTGCAAAATGGAGCTTTAAAGTTCAAGGACCACTTATGTGTGCCGAACATAACTGAGGTCAAGAGGCAAGTTTTGGAGGAAACTCATGACACGAAGTTCACTACGCATCCAGAAGGCACAAAGATGTATCGAGATTTAAAACAAATATTTTGGTGGCCAGGAATGAAGAGGGAGATGGCTAAATTCGTGATACGATGCCTACATTATCAACAAGTCAAGGCAGAACATCAAAGGTCGGCGGGATTATTGCAACCTTTATCGATACCAGAATGGAAGTGGTAGCATATCACCATGGATTTTGTTATGGGACTGTCAAGATCATCGTGGGGTTGTGATGTTATTTGGGTTATTGTTGATTGCCTCACCAAGTTTGCACATTTCTTGCCAGTGAAGACTACGTACTCCTTATCGAAGTATATGACCCTCTACATTACAGAGATTGTTCGACTATATCGTACACCAATTTCGATAGTGTCAGATCGAGACCCGAGATTTGTGTCAAAATTTTGAAAGAGTTTGCAAAGGGCTTTAGGTACCGAATTAAAGTTCAGCATGGCCTTTCATCCACAAACAGACGGGCAATCACAAAGGACCATTCAGACCTTAGAAGACATGTTGTGATTATGCATCCTCAACTTTTAAGGAAGTTGGGAGGATCATTTGTCATTAGTGGAATTCGCTTACAATAACAGTTTCCATGCGAGCATCGGGATGGCACCTTATGAAACGCTGTATGGGAGGAAGTGTAGATCTCTAATTTATTGGGCCGAGGTCAGAGAGAGAAATATTCTTGGGCCAGAGATTGTGCAACTGACCGTGGACAAGATCAAGATAATTCAGTAATGGCTGCAAACTGCTTAAAGTCGCCAAAAGAGTTATGTGGACGTGCGAAGACGGGACTTAGAGTTTGAAGAAGGGAGCCATGTGTTCTTAAAGGTATCTCCTTCTGAGGGGACAAATCGTTTCGATAAGGAAGGAAAGCTTAGTCCAAGGTACATTGTGCCATTTGAAGTTCTTAAACGGGTTGGACCTGTTGCTTACCGTATTGCTCTTCCACCGAAACTTTTGTAAGTTCATAATGTTTTTGATGTTTCTATGCTACGGAAGTATGTTCACGACCCGACGCATGTGATTGATCACTATCCTTTGACCATGAATGAAGATTTGAGCTATATTGAGAGACCAATCGAGATTTTTGATCGCTGTGACTAAGTTCTTAGGAATAAGGTCATTCATTTAGTGCGAGTTTTGTGGCAGAACCACACATGGGAAGAGTCTACTTAGGATTGTTAGGATGAGATTAGGGAGCATTATCCCTTTTTGTTTGAATGATGGTTTGTGCTAAGTTTGGGGACCTAACTTATTTAAGGGAGGAAGGATGTAATATCCCGGACCTCTATTATCTAATTTAATGTGAATTTTTAAAATTTTATATCATTCTAATGTACCTTTAAGTCAAGATGACCAATTAGAATTTATGTTGTACCTTAAGCTCCTAGTGTGAGACACGTGAGATTATTTTCCATGTGTATCATCTTGTTACACACACACACCCACCCGTATAACACACCACACACACACACAAACCAACCAAGAAGAAGAAGAAAAAGAAGACCAAGAGAGAGGAGATCAAGAAGAGAGGAGAATTGAAGAACTTCAACCCAAGCTTGGGAATCCATTGTTGGAGTTGGGAAGCTTCAGAGAGAAAGGTAAAAACTCTATCTCTTGTAAATGTATAGTTGTGTATACATACATATATAGTTAGTTAGGTTTTGAGGGCTTGTAAGCATATGTTGATGAATTGGGGAGTTAGGGTTGAAAACACCCAAATTTGTATATATTAGGTTTGAGATTTTAAACCTTAGATCCCTTTGATTGGCTTGTATATCTTGCCCCATTTTCAGTTATTGTTGTTTTCTTGGGCCAATCTGTGAACCCTAGAAGCATTGAAAATTTTTGGGAGAGGTTTAGTTACGTTTGGAGTTGAAAATTTTGTTGCTGCGAGTGTCCAGATTTACCTGGCATTCGAACGCCCCAATTTGGCATTCAAACGGCCCGAATATAAAACAGGTGCCCAAATCTTTTACCTTGTGTCCCAAGGGTCAAAAATACATCTCTTGCCACCCTAAAAACTATCCTAAGTGGTTGGCGCCACTCCTAGTGGCGCCAGTGGAAAATTTACCCTAGCGCCACTGCAATAGGCGCCAAGGTGGTTTTGTTTGCTTATAAATACAGACCTTCCCCCTGCGTAAAAAGGGTCCACAAATACAGTCTAGAAACTCTGTCTCTCCAAAATCAGAGCTCAAAATATCTCCAAACCCTAGCCCCCTTAAGCCTCTTCAAGCCCTAGCCTCCATACACTCAAACCCTAGCCTTTATACATCTTATATACTCAAATACAAGCCTCCAAAGCATCCATTGAAGACTCAAGTTTGCAACTACAAAGTCCTCAAGATTCAAGCAAAGTAGAGCAAATCAAGCAATCAAAACAAGAAGAATACAAGGTTAGTTTTCTATTTATTTTTATGTAATCCCTCTTCTCTCTTCTCTCTCCTAACCCACTTGGATTTTCTTCTATTTTAATCTCATCTTCTACGTCCCCTTCTCTCCTAACCCACTTAGACTTCTCGATTCATGTCTAGGAAGGACTATTGAAGGTCACCTTGTTAGAGGCTTTCTTCTAGTTTAACCTTTGATGGTGTGAGTTTGGCCCCCTTGATTATGTGATGAAGCCTAACCTTGTATATTCATGACCCTATTGCATTGGACATCTCATATTCATTCATTCATTTAAAATTGCTTTTAAAATTATTTTCAAACTTGCATCAAAACTCTCTTTCAAAACTTGCATTCAAAATCTCCTTTTTCAAATTCGTTTTCAAAATTGCAATCCTAAAGTGATTCTAGTCATTCCATGGTTAGGGTTATTTTAGGAAAGTGTCATATTTAATGTGACAATCTATATCCAAATTTTGGGTATAAACCCTAAATTATTTTCATCAAAACCACAATCTTAAGATGATTCTAGTCATTCCATGGTTAGGGTTGTTTTAGAAAAGTATGATATTTAACGTGATCATTATGGTTCATATTTCAAAACCCTATTGTTTGCAAAATCACAACCCTAGAATGGTTCTAATCTTTTCATGCTTGGAATTGTTTTAGGAAAGTGAGATATTCAAGTGACTTGTAACAATCCATATTCAAACCTTTTTCCAAATAGTTTTCAAAAATATATTTCCGAAAACCTCTTTTCAAAAGTCTACTTTCTAAAAACTTTTTTCAAAGATCTTCTTTCAAAAACACTTTTTCTTGGAGTCCAAGTCCAGCCCTAAAAACCATGATTAGGAAACCCTAGTTCATTTCTTAAATCATGTCTTTCTATTTTGCCTCAAATCATAGGTTTCCAAAACTATTTTCTACATCAAATCTTAAATTTCTAAAATCTCATTTTTTACACCAAATCATAGATTTTCAAATCTAAGATTTTCAAAATTCAACCCTTCTAATTCCATGTCAAAATCAAATCCAATCTTCCAATTTAGGAAATCATATTAAATCCTCCAATTTTGGAAACAAAATTAAATCATCTATTTTTGGAAACAAAATCTCATCTTCAACTTTAGGAATAAAAATCAAATCTTTCTCAATTCCAATCTTTCCTAATTTTAAATCTTTCCAAATCTCAACTTTCCAAATTTCAACTTATCAAATCTTTTTCAAATTTCAAATCTTTCTTAATCTAAGCTTTCAAATCTTTCTTAAATTCAAACTTTTAAATCTTTTCAAAATTCAAATCTTTCTAAATTCAAAACTTTTCAAGTTCATTTTTCCAAAATATAATCTTTCCTAAACTCTAACTTTCTAAATTCTTTCAAATCAAATATTTAAGTCAAATCTTTACAAGCCTTCTCAAGTTAAGTGTTTCTAAATCAAATTAAATCCTTTCCACATCTTTCATAATTCTAACTTCCCTAATCCTAAGTTTTCTAAAAATCAAACTTTCCTAATCAAACTTTTTTAAGTCTAAATCAAACTTCTTATTTCAAGTATATGCTTCAACCCTAGTTTACCAAAACCCTAGGATGACTAAACCCTAGTTCAACCCTAACCCTAAAGTTAGGAAACTTCAATTCTTTTCTAAACCAATACGGTTTTCAAACTTCCATCTAAGCCAAGATGTTTTCAAAGCTTAATTCAATCTTTCCAAATCAAGTCCAAGTTTTCTTTCAAAGTTCAATTTTTCCAAATCAAAATCAATTTCAAAATTCTCAAGTTCAATTTCAAATCAAAGTCAATTCCAAATTTCAATTTTAAATATAAGTTCGATTTCAAATCAAAGTTCAATTTCAAATCTTCTAATCAAAGTTCCAATCAAACCCTTTCAAAATCAAATCTTTTCAAGTTAAACTTTTCAAAAATTTCAAAGCGTTAATTTTCAATCGGACTCTTGTCCAAACTACGACTAACTTGATTTCCAACAAAGGGATACATAGGCAACCCTCATCAGTGTGGTCACAACCTTTTTCAAATCTCCAATTTTCACAAACCTTTTTCAAGACTTCAATTTCAACAACCTCTTTCAAGCTTCAAATCTTTTCTTTAAACCTAGTTTCACAATCAAATTTTTTCTTGCACTTGCATGTCATGCATCATATCAAACCTTTTCTAAAATTCTTTTCAAAATGGATATAATTCAACTTTTTTTAATTAGAGATTCTAAATGAGTGAACCTAGGGTGATCAGACATGTAGGTACCGTAAGGGCAAGATAGAGTGAAGATCTTAGGATATCTTCCCTATACATAACCAACCTTTGAACCTAAAATCAGTGTTTTCAAAGACCAAAACGGAGTTATTTTTTAAAAAATGGCTTAAATCTTTCTAAAGGTTGCCAAACAACCTATCTTTCAAAAAATCATTTCTTGAGGAAGTTTTCAAAACCTTTTCAAAAACCCTAAATTTAATCTCCGGATTGCACTTAGTTTTAGGTGACCTAACTCACCTTAACCAAGTTAGATGGCGACTCCAAATCTTTTTCAAAAACCCTTATTCAAACCAATTTCAACTTCAAACATAGTCGCATTCGTCCTTCTAAAAGAATGAGTTCTAATGAGAGAGTATTATGTTTTTTTCCACTTGTGTGTATTTTTTCAAGTGTAAAAAAAATGGGTGTGACAATGATTCCTTGATACTCCTCCAACTAATGGCTCCACCTCCTAAGGTAAACACATTTTTCGAGCTCGATTTTCAAAATCTTTATCTAATTGAAAATCTGAGTCTATGGACCTAATGGGTACTAGACTATCTGCTTGGTAAACTAAAATATAATCCAGTTTTTTTTAGGTGCTTGATTATATTCTTTATAGCAATTCATTGTTCCCACCTTTGGTTCAACTAATATCTACTGATTATGCCAACGGCAAAACATATGTCAAGTCTAGTGCAAAACATAACATACACGAGGCTTGCCACTGCTAATGTATAGGGAATTGCCTTCATGTTCTCTACCTCAATCAATGTCATAAGACAATGATCCTTGGTGAGAGAGATTCCATGTCTAAAAGAGAGGAACCTTTTCTTGGAATCATGCATGCTAAAATAGGCAAGAATCGTATCAATATAAATAGCTTGTAATAAGCACAACATTCTATGCTTACAATCTGACAAAAGTTTAATCCTAAAGATGTGACCAGCTTCTCTCAAATCTTTTATATCGAACTGTTTGGATAACCATACCTTAACCAAAGATAATACCCTCACATCGTTTCCAATGAGCAAGATATCATCTACATACAGTACCAAGAACACCACCACATTTCCACTACGTGTTTTATACACACGCGACTCGTCAATGTATTAACCAAAACCATAAGACTCAATGGCCTGATCAAAATGAGTGTTCCAAGACCTAGATGCTTGCTTAAGTCCATAAATAGACTTCTTAAGCTTGTACACCATGTGTTCTTGGCCTTTTGCTACAAAACCATTTGGTTATATCATATATATACATTTATCAAGACTTCCATTAAGGAAAGTTGTCTTGACATCCATTTTCCATTAGTGGCTCCTGTATCTACACACCATGTACCAGTAGATAACACTACTAAACATGTTTCAACTACTAGTGAATGAGATTTACCTTTATTGTTCTGTTTGGCTAGATAAACCGGACATTCCAACTTTTAGTGCCCTGATTGCTTGCAGACGAAACACTTGCCCTTAGGCTTTTTCACTTCTCCTTGAGGCTCATGAGCTGCCTAAGGAACTACTTCCTGTTTTAAACCTTTTTCTGCTTCTTCTTACATTTCAGTTTAAAACTAGAACATTTCTCAATAACAAGAGCAACAATTGGCTTCTTGATAAGGCTCTCAACTGCTTAAAGCTCTTTAAGAAATTCTGCCATTGAATAAGAAAACTTATTAATGGTGTAGTTCAGGCAGAACTGCTTAAAGAAATCAGGAAGCGACTGGAGAATGATATCAACTTGGGTTTCTCTATCTATTTCAGCTCCAAGGATCTCTAGCTTATTCAGAAGACTCATCATCTTCAAAACATGACCCCTTACTAGGGTCCCTTCAACCATAGTCATGTTCATTAGGTCTCTCGTGGTAACTAGCCTAGCAGCACGATTCTGATCTCCAAACATGCCTTTGAGCCTCTTCATCATGTTATAGGCAGTAGGCATAGCCTAATGCTGATGTTGTAGAACATTTGACATAGATACCAAAATGTAACACCGCGACATCTTATCAGTCTTTATCCACTTCTAATAAGCCCGGGTTTCCTCATTGGTTACCCCTTCACCAGGTTATTGTGGATAGACCTTTGTGAGCACAAACTTGTACTCTTTCGCAGTCAGCACTGTTGGAAATTTATACTAAAAGACATGCTTTGTGAAGTGACTTTAGTATTTATTAATAAATTAGTTATTCCATTTTAATGAGAATCTGTGTGAGAAATGTTTGCATTGCGTTATTTATTTAATGATTATGCATGTGTGTCTCTTATTCTATATAGTAGATGATTTGGTGTGTAGAGTACGACTTACACACGGAAGATCAGATCATCGGTTCTTATGGAATATAAGTTAATCGTTCGCAGTCTTAGATGGAAATGGACACACCATCAGTAGGACTGTAGTACAAGGTTTTAATAGGTCTGTCTTGACTGTGGGGAATGG